>JAOBSW010000482.1:0-111269 GCA_026214975.1 Gentiana macrophylla | reverse complement strand
GTGGAAATTGATACAACAAGACAAGACCACCGCCATTTACGCAATAGTTCGGGGGAAGAGCAACTTGTTGTCGACTCCTACTGATGAGCATGTAAGTCGGAGGAACCAAGTGTGGAGCGATGGAGGTGGTAGGTACAAATTTACAAACTGAGAAGAACCCTCATGACTGGAAGCATCCATTGAAGAAACTTTGAATCTAGTTGTTAAGACCTTTGGAGGACAAAGAAGTTGAACAAGCTACTGCAAGGAAGCCTTCAATACCTTTTGAAAGAAAGGAGAAGAAAAGAAAAGAAGGATATGTTGATCCTAAACTCAAGTTGTTGGCTGACTACTTTCAATGGAAGTTTGGTTATTACAAGAAACAAAAATTAGCTGCTGAGCCAATGACAGACTTTGAGGAATAGGCTTTTGAAAAGTTGGAGGTGGAAAACCTACTTGACCTAGTCAATACCTCCCTGTTGGAAATGAGGTTAATGGAAATTATTGACAGAGAAAAGGGAGAATGAAGCATCTTGTTTAAGGATCCTAGGGATGCACCAGACAGTGATGATTCATCATCCTCTGACTTTGATGATGATCATCCCCCACATCAAGGAGAAGCCAGTGGAACTGCTATGTTAAATGAACCAAGTGTAGAACAGTCCACTGATGCTGGAAAGTCTGCTGAGGGCCAGCAGACTAGTCAAATGGATGAGGATCTGGAAGATCTCACTATAGATGATTTGGAGGCTCTAATTAATGATGGAATGAGTCTTAGAGGTAACATGATGGTTGGCACATCTGATACATTCAAAGTTGTGGAGCCTGAAGTGAATCCTGATGAAATAGTGAGCCTGCTATCAGTTCTGAAGATTCAATTCAAGGTTAAGAACTCAACTTGACAGACAAGAGCTAAGATTTGAAGACTTAATGAATCTAGTGGAAAATAGAGGAAGGACTACTGAAACTATTGCTTCCAATATTACTTCCACTCAATATGCTCTTGCTGACCTTGCTCTAGATGTAAAAGGAATTAAACAAGGCAATACACTGAAGGAGAAGTTCTTGAAATAGCAGTTTGCCTCCATTCACCAGAAACTTGACAAACTTGCTGAGGCACCCAAGCCTGCTGTGGCTGAACCTGCTGGAACACTTCACTCTCTTTGGATTGGATCCTAAGATTACCGAGAGGATCAATCTACTGGAGCGGATAATGGAAGGAGGATCACCTGCTTTGTTGACACGGCAGCGTAAATCATGGAGTGTCAATCGAACAACTTGGTGATCACACAGAAAGTGTTCATGGTCTCTTTGTCCCGCTTTTGTTGATGATGTCAATAAGGGGGAAGAGAGCCAAGCAAAGAGATAGCAAAAGAGGTCGCTAGAATTTTTGCACAAAAGAAATGGGAGGTCGACACCAATGCATTCGTGAGAACACACTGTGGACAGACTTCACCGGTGATGATGACCTCTTCAAGGAATACAAAAAGCTATATTACAATAAGAGGAGACCTTACCATGACAAGGGCTTTCATGAAGGGCTAAATTCCTTTTTGGGACTGAAATTCTAGGAAGCCAGGGTCAAAGCTCTTAGATCTTCACACAGAGGTGGTAGAGGTGGAAGAGGTGGAAGAAGTCTACCCACTACATCAGCAAGAGATTCATTGGATGAGTTCAAGCAGTTATACATGCGTTTAGGGTTTAGAGTACATCAAATTAATCTTACTCTACCTGAGGCATGGAAATGGTGGAAGGAAGTGAACCCCCATATTTATTTTCCCTTATTGAAAATCACTGGATGAGAGAAATGGTTAGAGATATAAGGGAATATCATGAGCAGCAAGAGAAGGAAAGACAAGAAAGAGAAAGAAGGAACTAGATCAGCATACTTACACCTGCCTTTAATTTTTTGCTGAATATAGATTGTAATAACTTTTGAACAAACTGATTATAATGAGAATTGACTGAATTTGTTCTGTTTTTGTTTTTACTCTTTTTGCATCATCACCAAAAGAGGGAAATTGTTGGACTTATTTTAAGTTTTAGTGATTAGTGCCAGACTAGCTGTTATAGAGCAAAGGCAAAAAGATATCTAGATCAAATGTATAGGCTTATTAGAGTTTGATCTTTGTATAGGTTTGATCAAACAAGCCTCAGTAAAGGTCACCGACTTTCATCGTGAAGACTGCTTAGATCATAAGGTACAGAGTCAAGTGACTAGTTTAGGAACCTACTGAAGACTAAAGGCTGAGGGCTCAAACTCAGTTATTGAAGGCAAATGGATCAAACTTAGTATTTAAAGTCAAGGATATGGAATCAGAATTTTGGGAAGTCTGTGATGACCTAAACTGGTTGCATATACCTTGTGTACAAGGTCTCAGTTCCACAAGTTAAATGGTGATTGGAACTTGGTTATGATCAAAATGGTGTAATCTAACTTAATAATGAAAAGTTAAATATAAGAGAAGTCAGCTGCAGTGTTTTACAAACACATCAACTTTGGATCAGCTGACTGATATGTATTTCAGTAGACTTACATACATAGGAACCTGCTGAACATATATTTCAATTTAATCAAAGGTTACATTGGAAGATTACAAGGAAAATGACAGATAACAACTCTTGGTTTTGTCAACAAATCAATGGCCAAGATTAAAGGGACGTTGGAAAGAAACAGAGGTTTATCTAATGGATACAAGTCAAAGGGTGGACAGTCTGAAAACTGTCAAAAAGTAAACTGACAGTATCAGTACTATGTACAGGGACAGAAAGCAAGTCAATATGGGACAAATCTGAAACGGCTATGTTTGAATTTCAAACATAAGTCACAAGGATTCTCACCTATAAATAGAAGACCCCTGATACAGAAACAAGTGATGATTTTTGAGAGAAGAATAACATTTAATCTTGAGCTTCAGATTCTTATCAAGAAATCACCCTACTGAGATTACTGAGCTTAAAGCTATTGATCAAGAAAATTCTTCAAGTGTAACCTGCTATCAAGTTACATCAAGTACACACACTTGAAGACATCAAGCTACTGATTATTTCATCCTGATCAAGCTGCTAACTGTTGAATCATTTACTTGATTCAAACATTCTTTTACAAGAAACCTGCTGAAGACAGTGAAGCACTTTTGTGTGTTAAGAACTGTTGCTTGTGGTGGTGCTGGTGAAAAGGCTATCCTACCCTTCAAGGACCAGTGGAAGACTTTGGAGCAGCAATCCTACCTGTTCCAAGTGTTACGTTTGTGAAGCCATAGTTATTGGTGAAGGACAAACAACTAAGGGATTTTTGTAACTGGAACCTCAAAGATCTCTAGTGAATTACCTCTAACATCACAGGAGAAGAGTGGACTGACAGGATTACACCACTTGGAACCACTATAAAATCTGCCTACTTACTTTCTGCACTTACATTCTGCATTTAGTATATTTAGCACATCAATCCACTGAAACTAGCAACTGAATCACACACTTACACTACTGAGTATCTAATACTTGGTATCATATTTTAACAACAAGTGATAAGGCTAAATTTGAATAAATTCCACTGCAACAAATTCAGTAAAATCAACGATCGGCGAGACTCTTGAGTGTCGGCAGACTCTTCGAGCAATCGTGAGTGTTGAAGTTGCTGAGTTTGTTAACTCCAAAAGTTTTAAGTGTTAAGTTTATTCACCCCCCCCCCCCTCTAAACTTAACCAAGCCTTTTCCAGGGACCAACAATAATGATCCTTCTTGGTATGGTCATTGAGTCGTCGAAAATCTATACATATGCGGTAACCTGTGACTTCCCTTGTAAGAATCCATTCGTGTTTATCATTCTCCTTCACAATAAATCCTTCCTTCTTGGGCACAACTTGCGTAAGGCTAACCCACTCACTGTCAGATATCGAAAAAATAATACCCATCTCCAATAACTTGATGACTTCTTTCTTGACAACCTCTTGCATATTGGGATTCAAACGACGTTGTGGTTGAGCACATGGCTTAGCATCTTCATTGAGGATAATCTTGTGGACGCAAATCTAAGGACTAATTCCTCGAACGTCAGCTACGGTCCATCCAAATTCTCTCTTATGTTTTCTAAGCATCCTCAACAGCAAGTCTTCATATACATCGGTTAGTGACGAAGAAATAATAACAGGTTGGAGATTATCACTTTCAATAAAAGCATATTTCAAGTTAGGAGGTAGAGTTTTCAACTCAAGATTCCTTGGAGGCTCCTCTACTGAAAGTTTCAACAGCGGGCCATCATGTTCCAATTCCAGGTATCGATGCCATGGTTGTCTGTTGAATGTATGACGGAAACCAAATAAGAAATCGCCGCTTGCATTTCTTCATCATCACTTTCATTGTTAAAGACGGACAAGGCCAAACATTCCTCCAGCTTGTCTTCAAAGACCTGCACGTTAGTATTCTCCATACAAGCGAAAAATAGTGCATCAGCAAAAGAACAAGACTCTCGTGAATTGTACGGGTGCTTCATAGCTTTAAAAATATTAAATATGACCTCATCCTCATTAACTCTCAAAATTAATTCTCCACGTTGAACATCGATCATCGTCCTTCCCGTGGCTAGGAATGGATGACCAAGAATAAGGGGTGTTGAATACCCTTCTTCCATATCCATAACCACGAAGTCAACTGGGAAGTAGAACTTATCGAACTTCACTAACATGTCTTTTATGACTCCCTTGGGGCATTTTATTGACCTATCTACTAATTGTAGAGTCATCTCAGTGTTCTTCAACTTTCCTATGCCTAGTTTGATAAAGTCCTTGTAAGACATGAGGTTAATGCTAGCGCAAAGGTCACAAAGCACCCTCTTAAACAAAAAGCCCCTAATTTCACACGGGATGGTAAAACTCCCGGGGTCTTTAAGCTTAGGTGGAAGCTTATGTTGCAACACGGCGGAGCATTCCTCATTGAGACAAATGTTCTCATATTCCTCTAATCGCTTATTGTTAGTGAGAATGTCTTTCAAAAACTTACCATACACAGGCATGCTAGTGAGTGCTTCTATGACGGGAATGTTAACATTTAAATGTCGAAACGTGTCAAGGAAGCGAGATTATTTCTTATCCAGCTTTTTCTTCTTAATTTCTTCTCTAGGTGGGTAAGGTAATGACTCAATATCAATAATTTTAGGAGTGTAGTTCATACCGTCCTTACCTTTACCACTCGATGAATCATTGGATGGTTTCCTCAATGTTTGAGCTGCCGGTGGTCGCCATTCATTCTCGGTATGTACCGCCTTTTCCTTGCCTTTCTTAGAGTTGGGTTGCTGGGTATTGTCGCGCGCCGAAACATCGTTGGCATGCGTCATACCTTCAGTGGGTTCTTCTTTGGTGCACGCCGGGTCCTGATTGGCAGACGTCAAATTATTCCCAAAACTCTCTGAATGTCTACGGTGATCATTGGCGTGTGCCAAACCTGCCTTGGCGGGCGCCAAAGAGACATGTTCCTTAAAAAGAGTCCTCAAATCTCTTGCTCTCGAATTCTTCAAAATCCTCGGGACTTTCACCCAATCCTCATCCTCTTTCTCTACATTTACATATATGTCTTTCTGCAAAAACTCATCAACAATTTCCTCATCCTCTTCACTTAATTCCTTCCCTTCATCAGTGTTGTGCAAATCATTCTCAGCCTCGTTCCCCACTTGATTTTCATAAAACTCTTGATTCCTACAAAATCTTCCACTTTGGGTTATGATAGCATTCACTCCCCTCGGGTTTCTTTCTGTGTTACTTGGCAAACCGCCCGGTGGTCTACTAGCATTCCTCTCACCTTCTCTACTCATGTGTTATTCCATGTTACGCACGGATGCTTCTATGTTTTTCATTCTCATATCATGACCGCTCATGGACGTTCTCAAAGTACCCACATGCTTGGTCACCGTGCCTATAGAAGACATCATCGATTGCATATTTGCGAAATTGAGTCAAAACAACACCCATAAGATTCTCCATCAACTTCTCCAATCTTTCTTCCTTTTCTGTAGTTGAACTTGAAGTTTGAGTGATTGGGATGTTTTGTGTATGACGTTGTTGATAAGAATGTGTAGGTGGTTGCGGCGGTTGGTATGAAGTATGGTTTTGGAAATTCTGGGTTGGAGGGTTGGTATTGAAGGAAGTCTTTTTTGTTGAGGGTTGAAAGATGATGCTTGCTTGTTCGGGTTCGGAGACCAACATTGAGTAGGAAAATCTCTTTGCAATGTATTATATTCATTGGAGTAAGCATTGTGTAGTGCTCGGTGTTGTTGCATGTAGCTCACTTCTTCATTAGAATAATCACCGGAGTCACTTGTCTCCAATTGTGCATAATCTTCATTTTTTCATTTCCCCACTACTCATGTCATTGGAAGTATTTCCTTCCAAACTCTTACTTCCCTTTATTTCATCAACTTTCTTGCTGAGAGAGTCGGTTTGAGCGGTTGCTTCTCCTACAAAAGCAACTTTTCTTGTGCTCGAACCGGTTTCCCACATGCGGTTGTTTTGTGCAATCTTCTCAATAGCATCGTACACATCTTGAGCTGCACTCATCATCAACGAACCATTGCATGCTTGGTCTACATCGGCTCGGGATTCCTTTCTAATCTTTCGACAGAAAAATAGAATTTGCATGTCCAACGAATAACCATGATCCGGACAATCTCTCAACATCCTCTTAAAACGTTCCCATGCAACTCCAAGGGATTCATGTTCACCTTGTTTGAAACTAGCAATATCAACTTTCAATTCCAAATTCTGGCCCAGAGTGAATTACTGTTTCAAGAATGCATTTTGGATTTCCTCGCAACTCGTCAAAGAATGGTGAGGGAGTGACATAAACCAATCCTTAGCCTTCCCATCCAAGGAGAAAGAAAACATAGACATTCTCGTCAACTCTCTATTAGCTCCTTGACTCTTGGCCGTATTACACAATTCCTCAAAGTTGTAAAGATGGTGGTGTGGATCTTCGTCATCACGCCCATGAAATTGAGCACTTGTTCCAACTAATCCACAAAGATGAGCTTTAACCTCAAAATTATTTGCTCCCGCATTGGGTAAATGAATTGGATTGTTGGTCTCGTTTCTTCTCACGGCTTGATCACAAATTGGCCTTGGGTTTAGGGGAGTGTTATTGTTTTTATTCCGGTTATTAGGGTTTCGGGTGTAGTTTCGGTTTTGTTGATTATTGTTTGGTGGTGGATTCTGATTATTGGGGTTTGGTGGATTAAAGATGTGGAGGTTTTGTTTTTGTTCTTGGTTTGGGGGGTCTTCATGCCCATGATCAACTTGTGCATTTGCTATGTCTCCATCCATCTTTATGCCGTGGGTAGATGATCCTTGGGAGGAGTCTCCACTAAGTTCCAAACCACGACGAGCTTGGCCAACTTTATTCTCAGCTACTCGTTCCCTAATATACGTGTTGATATCCGGAATGAGAGGAGTAAGTGGTGCCTTACCGCGTCGAGTCTTGGTCATCCACTACAAGATAGAAACAATAAAAACACAATAAAATAACACTTGGTGACTCACCAAGAGGTAAGCACCAAAGAAATAAAATAGAAATGAGATTGGAAAAGTTTGACCTATTCTCAAAAACTTTAAAAACTAGTACAAGTAGTAACCGTTACTCAAGAGAACTCTCCCTGGCAGCGGCGCCAGAAAACTTGATGGCCAAATCCTAGAGGTCCAATCTAACCGGCAGTGTACCGGGTCAATTGTAGTCTAGTATGGTGAGTCAGGGTCGTATCCATGGGGAAAGTCACTTGTGAGGTTACACACTAAAAAGTCTATATTACTTCAATCTAGGTCACAAATTGCAAGACAATAGTTGAATGCATAAATGAAGTGCTTGTGATAATAAAGATGATAAATGATAAAAGAAACTAACCAAGACAATGCGTAACCTAGCCATCCTCTTGTAGCATCATGGGAATGATCTCCTACCTTCCTACCATTAGTGTTCGAACGCATGAAACGGTGTATTCCTAAGCAAGCAATTCCCCCTCATACGAGTGTATGAAATTTCTCTCTACCTCCTCCTCGGTTTAAGGGTCCTAAACCTGATGAATTGGTATGCTATGCACATGAATGTAATGACAATGTCAACTATCCCCGGATAAGAAATCAAATTCCACGAAGGGTCAATTTTACCTTCCGGTTTTCCTACCCTCTTCCCATGTCTAACATCTCATTTCAGTCTCCTTCAAACGTGCAAATGCTAACACTAGGCAATTACTCTAATGCAAGCAATCAATATAACACAAGTAGGAAAAGCTTCACCACAATCAAAACTAACAACACAAACAATCATTCCTAATCAACATAAGAGGATAAACTAAAGTTACAACATAATCTTGGCTAGATAAGTCTAGCAACTCATGTCTACAACTATCAACATCTCAAAACTGATATTCATAAGCATGAGAACAATTGACTGAAAATAAAGATTAAGGATTACCAAATCAAGGAGTACAAATTCGAGTTGGTGATCTTCATCCAACTCCCAAAAGCTTCAATGAACTAACACTAGTGTGTTGAATTTAATCAACTAAAAGAGTTAAACTAGAATCCTTAGCTTTACAATCAAAATCAAGAGTTAATTTCTACTAAAATTCGGCTATAAGAGCCTGGGGTGGGGGGTTGCCTTCAAGATGGATAAGTTGAAGAAGATGAAGTGTATATTCATAATCTTGTGAGTGGAAGAATAAGGGATTAATTCTTTGATGAATCTGCAATGTTGGCGCAGGTCAATCCAATCTGGCGTGCGTCAAGTGCGTAATGCATTACTGATATAAGTCACAGCTGCTTGGCGCGTGTCAAGTCCAATATGTAGTAGTTGGCTGAAATGACATTCGCATTAAATGCTCAGCAGGGTATGTAGCTTCTTGACGCGGGTCAATGTGACATGGCGCACTCCATTTGTATCTGAAATCACCATGATCAACTTTATTCTTCACTTGGCATGCATCGAACCCTCTAACGTGTGTCAACTATTCTTGTGGGTTGAAATCCTCGCCTTAGCTCTAAAATCATCATCAAAAAATATCTAATGACATCTTAAGGCCAAAATCCATGCTCCCCACCGTGATACCTGTGCTGCAAATAGACACAGAGATACCACACATAAATCTGATAACAAAATTGGCTAATATCTACTAAAATAAAAGTATAAGCGTGGGTTTTTTCTGAAAGTTTCTATGTACACAAAATGGTTCAAATCATCGTAAAATCTGCTCAAGTTGATGTCAAAATACCACTAATTGCATTAGAAAAAGGGGTGAATCATTGGAAATTGTATCATCAGGTTGACTTACATCAGTGGTCAAACTTGCCAAAGACATCTTGGTGAAGAATCTTCCCAAGGATCATCGAATCAAGGAATATATATGGCCGAGAACAGTGATGAAGCACACGTTGAACAAGGGCTCACTCATGCCCAAGGTCATGGATAGATTCCCAATAATCCAAGTCCACCATTACAAAATCTTCCTCCACAACAAAACAGCAATAACCAAAATCCCAATAACCATAATAACCAAAAGCGAAACCAAAACAACCGGAACAACAAACCTCCAAACCCGAGACCCATTTGTGATCAAACCTTGAGAAGGAATGAAATCAACAATCCAATTCGCTTACCCAATGATGGAACAAATAACTTTGAGGTGAAATCCTATCTTTTTGGCTTAATTGACACAAGAGCTCAATTTCTTGGTGAAGATGACGAAGACCCGCATCATCACTTATATCTTTTTGAAAAATTGTGTAACACGGCCAAGAGTCAAGGTATTCATCGTGAGTTGAAAAGGATGTCGATGTTTCCTTTTTCCTTGAAAGGAAAAGCTAGAGATTGGTTTATATCACTCCCACATCATTCATTGACAAGTTGGGAAGACATCCAGAATGAATTTTTAAAGAAATACTTTACTCTAGGAAGGAATTTGGAATTGATGGTTGAGATTGCTAATTTTAGGCAAGGAGCAGAGGAAACACTTGGAAGTGCTTGGGAAAGATTTAAGAAATTGTTGAGACTTTGTCCCGATCATGGTTACTCTCATGATATGCATATTCAACTTTTTTGCCGAAAGTTAAGAAACGACTCATGTGTGGATGTTGATCATGTATGTGGTGGTTCTTTGATGATGAGTGAAGCACAAGTTGTGTATGATGCTATTGAGAAGATTTCTAAGAACAATAGAATGTGGGAAACCGGTTCTAGCACAAGAAAAGTGGCGTTTGTAGGTAAGTCTACATCAAACTTAGAAGTTTTAGCACAATTGGAGAATCTTAGTATGAAGTTTGATGGTTTGCAAGTGAACAAGAGTTTAAGTCCGGAAGGCAATGCATTTAGTGAAGATTAGAATGATGGCATGAGGAATGATGACAACATGTCATTGGGAATAGAAGAATCCGAAGGATATTCAAGGGAAGAAGTGAGTTTTATGCAACAACATCGGAACTTGAACAATGCTTATTCAAATTCCTTCAATACCATTCGAAGAGATCACCCTACTTTCCGTTGGTCCGAGAACACAAGCAAGCAAGGACAACCACCATATCCCACTCAATACAAAAGCTCGTACAATGCAAATACTCAAAACCAAGGTTACCAAGGAAATACCTTGAATCAAAACCACCAACCACCACCAACTCGATCCTACCCCCAACACACCACACAAAGCATTCCCATCACTCAAAGTTCAACCCCACCCGTAGAAGGAGTTGACAAATGGGAAAGTTGATGGAAAATATCATGGGTGTGATGTCTACTCAAGCTAAGAATATGGAGTCCATGATGTCTTCTATAGGTACAGTTACTAAGGATGTGAGCACCTTAAAAACATCCATGAGTGGACATGATGTGCGGATGAAAACTATAGAAGTGTCCATGCGAAATGTTGAAGAACATTTGAGTAGAGAATGGGAAAGAAAGAATAGTAGACCCCGGGAGGACTACCAAGCAATACCGAAAAGAACCTAAGGGTTGAATGAAGTCATTACCCGAAGTGGAAGAGTATGTGGTAGCAATGGAGTAGAGAACTCCGGGAACAATGAAGTGGAAGATGATTTGGATGATAAGTTTGAAGAAGATTTGGGAAATAAGGATGAAAAAGAATTGAGTGAAGAAGAAGAGATCGTCGATGATTTTTTGCGACGTGATAGACATGTCGAAGCGGAAAGCGAAGATGAGGAATGGATCAAAGTCCCGAGAATATTGAAGAATCTGAGGGTTAGTGATTTGAGAACCTTATTCAATGAACATGTCAGAGAAGAAACTGTTGCTGATAACACGGCCTGCGCCGACCATGCTACGACCATGCTACGGCTCACGCCGGGAACAATAACGGAATACCAGAGAGTTTGGCAAGGATCCCGGCTCACGCCGACAGTATGAGGAAAAATTCTGGGCATATTTCAAAGAAAGTAGTGCAAGATCATGACCCATGGCGACCACCAAATGTGCAAACGTTCAAGGAAGCATCACCATCTTCATCCAAGGATAAAGGTAAGGGAGGTATGACTTGTTAAGGGTGATTTTATGCGATTTATAACGTTATATTTTATAATGATTTCCTCCATATTCGTATTATTTGCATAGAAATTAAGGGTTTAATCGATTTATTGAGCAAGTGAGTTTTAAAAGTCTTTAAGTGTAAACTTGAGCTAATTTCGTGATTTTATTGGTAATTATCTATGGTTTTACACTTTGCATGTCTTTGTGGTTTTGTAGGTGCATTTACATGTCATGGAGAGGGATTGAAGGAGCTGAAAGGATACATAATTGGAGATTTAATGGAGGAAGGAAGGATGCAAGTGAGATTTGGAATGAAGAATTGCATGCAAGACTGTCTGGACGAGCGTTTAACATTCCGTCCAGTGGACTGGCGTCCAGAAGGAGTGGACGGGCGTCCAAGAGGATTTTTTGATTCAGGATGTTCAGATTTTCAGTGGACGAGCGTTCAAAATTGCATAGGACGGGCGTCTGATCCAGCTCGGCCCGACTCGAAGATTTTACACAGTCTGGACGGGCGTCCAGGGGTATCAGACGGGCGTCCAGATAACCGACTTAGAGCAGCCGACTTTATTTTCTATAAATACCAGCGCTATTTTCAACCCTAGATATATATTATTACACAGCCGCATTGAGAAAACCCTAGTTTCAAGCCAAGTAACCTCGGCCGGCTGAGCCTTGGTGCTTGGCCGGCCGAGGGTGGTCGTTTCTTTTCCGTTTTATTCCGTTTTGCTTTTCTTTGTGCTGGATGATTTGGAGGCTAAACGATTTGTTCAAGTTATTTAAATTCGTTTCATCAGGTTCTTTCTTTTCAATCTTAAGTTTGTTTTGTGATTTTTGATTAAAGTTGTTATCTTTTCTATATGCTTATTGTTTATGCAATCGATATCGAGAGATGTATTGTTTATTGATGTTTACCGTATGACGAGAGTCGGTGTAGACCTTAGATCACCATAGGAAAGATGGGATTTTTAATCTTGACATAACGAGAGTTGATAGGTTAGATTTCTAGGTTGCTAGATTGAGAGATCTTACACCTTGGTTTGAGAGCGTCAATCTTATATATCGAGAGATGGGAGATTGATAGGCGAATTATCTATGAGAGTAGGAATTCATACCTTTGATAGGTGAACCACAATTTTAGTTGACTCATCACAAGACAACTTTAGAGAGGAAATTAAGGGTTGCAGGATCGGTGGATAATTACTTGTTCGATTGTTTAATCACCATGATCATCGTTGTTTAAATTCATAGTTGTTTATTGTTTTCTTTTTAGTTTATATTTTAGATTTAAGTTCGCAATTATCGTTTCCTGGCTTTGGACTGACAATCCTCTGTCCAGTTTATTTTCCGTTTTGTTATTTTAGGTTTTAGTAATAATGGTATCAATCTTAGGAAAATTAATGAACTAGATACCTCGATTCCCTGAGATCGACTCCGGTATTAATCGCTATACTACGATCCCTACACTTGGGGTATACCGGATTTATAAATTTATTACTTGTTTATTTTCATTAGATAAAATCCGAGACATGACTTTGAACCCAAACATTATTGATCTTGAGTCTTTACCTTACCTCACCTTAATATTAATATCCATGTCATTGAAGCACTAATCAACATGCCCACTAATGGAATATTTCTTAAGGACATCCTCTCGAACAAAAAGCGTTTAGAAGAATATGTGAACATTTGTCTCAATTAGGAATGCTCTGCAGCGTTGCAACACAAGCTCCCACCTAAACTTAAAGGCCCCGGTAGTTTTACTATCCTATGTGAGATAAGGGGTTTTTTGTTTAAGAAGGTTCTTTGTGATCTCGGTGCGAGCATTAATCTCATATCTTATAATGATTATAAGAAACTGGGGATAGGAAAGCTCAAAAACACGGAGATGACTCTCCAATTAGCAGACATGTCTATTAAACATCCTAAATGTTGGTCCCTTAGAAAGGCTAACACAAGTTTAGAGGGGAGGGGGGTGAATAAACTTGTCACCAAAAACTTTCCTAAACTGGATTTAAAACAAATTAAGGTTCAGTTAAAATTTGCATGGAGTTAAGCTGACTGAGCTGAGATTAAAACTGATTTAAGCAACAGCTGAGTCAACCGGCAGCGGATATATTTCTAGCCTTTTTCTTGATCTTGGTATTCTTTTATGAAAGCTGAGTGTTGGTAAACTAAATTCTGATGAATGTCAGTTTGTGAACTGTGAAGTGTATAACAATCAATTATCAAAATGTTGTAAGTAAATGCTGAGTAAGTAAATAAATGCGTAAAGTAAATAAGATGAATATTATAGAGGTTCCAGGTGGTGTAATCACACGCCCTCTCTTCCCATGTGGTGCGGAGGAAAATTCCACTAGAACTTCTTGAGGTGAATCACATACAAAAGTCCTAAACAATAGTCCTTGGCTAATCCCTAGCTTCACTATCTAAACAGATTTGTAGAAACAGGTAGAATTGTTGCTCTTCAATTGCTTGAACACTGATCCTTGGAGGGTTGAATTGCCTCTTCACCACTACCACCACAAACACAAATGCCTGATCGCTTGTAACAATCGCCCTTGACAAAACCTTCCCGGTTTGCTTCACGATCTAAACCTTTGATATAGAATCAAAGTTGGGTTGAGAATCAATGAATTGATTCTTGTTTGTGGTTCTTCAAAGTGTCTGATTCTTGATAAATTCTTGGTAGCTTGAACACTTGAAGAAATTCTAGATGTGATCTTGTTATAGCGCAGAGATGATAGCAATTCGAATAAAAAGACTAATGCACAAATATTCTTGTAAATTTGTTAAATCTTCTTATTGTATCTCTTGGTGCAAAGTCCTCTATTTATAGTGTGAGGTCCAACATTCATTTGGCTTGAATTCGAATTGTATCAACGTCTATCTTGTAACGGATATATTTTCTGACCGTTCTGCTGTGTCAGTAATTTATCCAATAAAATTGCTTCCTTTATAACGTTCGACTGTACTATCAGTTTATCGTATGACTGACATATAAAACTGAGTTTCCTTATCAGTTTTATACTGAGATTATCTCTTGTCAGTTTCTTGACTGACTTGGAGCGTTAATTGAGATTTTACTCTTCTTCAAATATCAGTACTCCAGTTTTTCATCTGATTATAATTGACTTAATCAGGGTACACCATGACTCATTATCATCTAAGAGTTCATTGTCCTTATGATTCTTAGGTCTTCATACAAAATCCATAAAGTCAGTTCAGGTCACCACAATCTTGCCTGAAGTCTAACTTTACAGACTCGACATAGTCTTCATAACTGAGTTTGAACCCTCAGTTCTTCATCTTCGAATCGAGTCCAGACCCTCGCTTCTTCATCTTCTAGATAACCCAACTGAGTTTGTGTCCCTCAGTGAACTTATCTTCTTCAGTTTTCATATTGGTGTATCCTGAGTCAGTTTGTTTGTCTTGATGATTTCTAGTTTTCTAAATGACTTCCAGTTTTCAGTTCTACGACACACTAACTATTACAGTGCTTGTCTGATGTAACCTATACAAATATCAGACTCTAGTAAAACCTAAACATTCAGTTCTAGACATCTTTTAGCTTTTCACTATAACAATAAGCTTGACACTTCATCAATGAGGTTAAGATAATACTTTGAATAAATATGATGAATTATCATCAAAACATAAATTTTATTTCCAACAATTTCCCCCTTATTGATGATGCCAAAACTCTCCCTAAAAGAAAAGATTAAAGATCAAAACAATGTAAAACTGGAAAACTGGATTTTATTAGAATGAGCAAAAACTGGAATAGTTACATTTTATCCAAATAATTGTGATTAAAGACTAAGCTTTTTCTTAACTGAAATAAATGTCTTCTCCTTGTCATATAGACGATAGTCATTTTCTAACTTGGAGTCTTCCTTTGAAAAAGTCTTGTTGTAGTCAACTTGACTTCCTTCTTTCCATCTTCTCCATAGAAATAGCTTCGGTAAGTCTGATTCTTTCAATTAGTATTTTCAAATTCTACTACATCAGCTTTCATTTGTTCAGTCTTGTCTTTAATCTTCAGTTTATCATCAATCCTCTAATTCTTCTTATATTGTGCCATTTTCTGCTTTGAGAATACATTAGATAAAAAGTAGTTCAAGGATTCTTCAATTGTCCTGTCCTTGTACTTGGCTTTGATAGGATTGTGATCGTTGATAAACTTCATCCACAGATCCTTTGTAAGCATAGCTCTCTGTTCTCTAGGTTGACTGTATTTCACAATGAGCTGCTCGTCAGTTAGCTCTTTCCTTAAGAACTTAGGATCTGATTTGTATCTTTCCAATTCTTCTTCAAGTCGCTTCATCTCTTTAAGTAACTTCAGCTTTTCTTCTTCAGCTTCCCCTTTTTTGGCATCATACAGCTGATCTACCAAGGCATGGGTTGCCTGTTGGTCGGCTGATACACGTTTCTGAGAAGCAATTACTTCCTTAAGCTGAGTTTCTAACCCGTAGATGTGCTGATTCATATGCCAGTGAGCCTGAGCATGTGTTTCCCTATCTACTGCGGTTGAGTCTTCTAGTTTCTGTTTAAGTAACAGAATTTCTGAAGCAGAACTTGAACTGGATTTGTGGATCATCTCTAGTCTTGCATGAATTGAGACATCTGTTCTAGTTCTATAATCGAGATATCCAGAAATATTTGATAGAAGGCCAATTTGTGCATCCTTGTGACTGAGCACTGCACCGATCGAACAGATCATGAAAGTGGTAAGGGACAAACTAACTATCCCCCGTCCGATGAAGCCAGATCCGCGGCGTGAACATGACATGAGCAAGTACTGCGGTTAACATCATGACCATGGTCACAACACCGACTCATGCCGCATCATGAAGAAGGAAATTGAGAAGTTGATTGCCCACAGGGCTCTGGACAGATTCAGGCAAGACGGGGGTAACGCTAACAAAGGCAACCCCCATCCCGTCATAATAGAAGGGAGATACATTTTTTCACTGAGCAACCTCCTAGCAACAACCATCTAAAGAGTCAACTTTTCTCTTTAAAATAGGGCATAGAGAAGCCGGTTGTCCTGTGCGGGGCCGAGCAACCAATCTCGTTCACCCGTAGTGAGCTGGCCCATCATCGTCTCAGCGGCCATTAATGACGCTCTGGTGCATCAAATTTTGATAGACACGGGAGCTTGCAGAGTTATCTTGTACTATGACTGCTTCAAGCAATTGGGCTTCCATGACTCGCATCTTAGGCCGCACTATGACACTCTTGATGGATTCATCAATGGTTAAGTATTTTATGGCCAATGGTTTTATGCTGATTAATTTTCAAAATATCCATTTTGTGATTTAAAGCTTTTACTGGGTTATCTTAAGTGTTTATTTGTGACCATGTGTCACTAACTGGCTTTGATGTGGATGATTACGTTAATGGCCACTATCTTGTGTTTCAATGTGTTACAGGTACAAATATGTAATTAATTATAAGTCCTTGTGTCATGTATGTGATGATACATAAATGTAATGTTGAAATAGTGTCTTAAACCCAATCGGGATGGACCGGATCCGACCGGGTCGGATCATTTCTATTATTTCTTTATGATTATACATATATAATAAATGGCTTTTCTGTTGTCATATATTTGTTCTTTTAAAGAACCAATTATGAATTGTTATATGATAACGTCCTTAGTATTAAACTGTGATAGAGAAACTATGATAGGAAATTATGGTTGATGAGATCTCTAATCACTTTAATAAGTTTGATACTTAAATGTCTCTAGCTTATGTACTATTAAACAGGGCATTGATAGTACAAACAAGCTAGCACGTATTAGATGTCTTTTGTCTTTAAGGGCAGCGATAGATCTCGTCTATCGAAGTGTAGAGACACTTGGACTGTACATGGACGTGTATTAGAGAATGCGTACGTTAGACAGACCCACTTACACTGTTAAGTGTCATACTATGTGACGGTTGTGTAATTATCCTTAAGACCGGAGTCTACATGGAATCACGGTGTGGATTGTCATGCTTTGACACTATTGAGGTTTCCCCTAGCCATGGGGCGATCATGAGGTAGTGATTGGGTGTGATACTGAAGCATGCGGAGTATACATGTTTGATCGTCCGGGAATCGCGTGCACTTGTGTCGGTAGGAGTGAATATCCGAAAGGGCCTTCTTATAAGGAATGTCTTACTCTCGTGAATCTTTTCAAAGTGGAAGTAAATGAGTTACTTCGAGAGAGCATGATATCCGGATTATAAGATACGGTCGTTGATGCTTGACACTCGACGTGTGACCGTATGGATATTATTACAGCGATAGGATTCTATTTATATGGTAACTGTTTCACACGAAAGGTAGTAGTCATTGTATTTGACTCTTCCGATGATTGGGGGTCACGGTGTGTTGCTAGACGTTATTCTGTGATCGTTAGGTATGAAGGACAGTTTCGTAATTTGCACTTTGTGTCTACGGCCAATATATTCGGAAGTCTATCGGGTCATACACATAAAAACAATCTAACTGAATTAAAATGTGGTTATAGTGATAACCAAATAAGAAAAGTTTTATCTCGACTATAAAGTGTTATAGTGGTAAATTAATATGGTGATATTTATTTATTATGAATAAATCAAATACAAGATATTAATTGTGTAGGTAGATTTTATATATATATATATATATATATATATATATATATATATATATATATATATATATATATATATATATATTTATATTATGGCCGAAAAATCTATGTGTGTATGACACACGTGGTCTTTTTTTGCTAATAAGTTAATCATCATATTGTGTTATGTATTAATATTTGGATATTAATATATATATGGATTTATATGTGTAATATATATGTGTGATATATACACATATGTAAATTGATTTATAGTAATATAATAAAGATATATTTAGATATTGACAATATATATCTTGGAAAATATTTAATATAAGATATTGAATATTAATGAGATAAATCTGAATATATCTATTTTCCTTATTTTATTGAAAATTGGCTTTCTTTCTCTCTATCCATTGTAAGCTTTTCCCAATCAAATTGGGATGTGCATGTGGCGCCAAATATCCTAGGGAGTTGTGCCAAGCAATTTTGCATCACAATTAGAAGAGTTCTAATTTACTAGAAAAATTGAGAGCTTTCTAGAGAGAGTTTTTAGAGAGAGAAAAGGCCGGTCTGCAATCGGATTTTACTAGTAGCAATCCAATGGTGGATTCCGCGGGTTGTTCGTATGGACTAGCGGTGAGGCGAACGCTTGGGCGGCTCCATGCACCACTACTCTCCATAGACGGTCAAAGCGTCGATCTTTTAGATCAAGCAAGGTAACCACCGTCTACTATCTTATTATGTTTGTTGCTTAAACAAAGTCGATCCTCGCATAGATTTACTAACAGTGGTATCGAAGCGAGCTTCGAGCTTAAGCAATAAGCATTTTAATTTGCGTAGTTAATTTTATCGTTTAAATCACATAATTAAAAGATGAAAGATTTTAGATTCGCAAAACGATACATGAAAAGAAAAAAGGAGATCGGTTTGTTGGGTGCTCGGCCGATCGGCGGCGGCACCAACCGAAATTGCACCGGGCGGCGCGGCTTCCCCAGCGCCGGTCGGTGGTGCTTCTTTTTGGTGGATCTCCAAAATTTTGTTTTGTGTATTTTGTGATTCAATATGGTTCATAGTTGTGATTAATATCTCTTTGTATAGTTGATGTCATTGACTAACTAATGGTTCAAATAGTTTGGACCATTGGGATGCCACATGGCATTATTTGGTAAATATGATTTGTCTTTAAATAATCTAGGACATTCCAAATTTTGTTTGAAAAAGGCCTAGGCCCTTTTCAAAATATTTGATTTTAGAAAGGGTCAAGGTTGGTGCTTTTTGGTTTAGGAAACCAAAGACATCCCTTTTGATTAGGAATAAAAAGGAAAGAAACAAAAGAGACTTAATTTTAATTTTGATTTATTTTTGGAGTAGTTCTAATTGATTAAAATTAAAATTGAAATCGTTTAAAATTAACCGTTAATTTTATTTCGATTAAAATCAATCAATTAATTAAATGTTAATTAGTTAATTGATTAGATAAAATTATTTATTGATTAAACGTTAATCGATTAATTAAGACGCAAGTTGTTAGTTTTCAATTTTATATTTTTCATAAGATGTTATTGTATGGATTAGATATTGTGTAGATATAATATGATTATATGGACCCGATTGATCATGGACTCGACCAATAGGATATGTGAATGATTTATTTTTCGTTGGTTTAAATATTGTCCTAGGCTGTTATGAAGAACGTGATCTAGTTTATTTTCAGCATTATCCCATTCTCGTTAGCTCTCCCCGTGTGCTGAGGGTGTATTTATTTTATTAGATAAAATTTATGTAACAAAATTGGAGACCAAAGAAAGACGAAATAAAGATCCCATTGGAGAATGACGCATTAAAGATATTATTGGCGGTTGTAGCTACCTTTAGATTGTGACCCGCGGTTTCGTCAGTTTGTATTCGAAACCGCACCTAGGAAAAGTCCATGATCATACCGGTTACTTTACGCATTTATTTATTTTGTGCTTGTATTTATTTTATATGATACGATAGATGCATAACTAGGCACGATCTAGATGAATGTGTATGATGTATGTCTATAGAGATAGATATCCATGATGAGACCATAATTAAATTAATTTAGAAAATTAATTAAGTGAATTAATTTTTTAAAAAATTTTTTACTCCCACAACAAAAATCGAGTTATATTTGTCTCCCACTATTATAATGATGGTGAAGAGCCCTTGTTCGGATCCAACTGATCGGCCCTCGGCGGGAGTTGACCTACCTCGGGTATATCGTCATTATCATGATATGATCGTTATGAGATCTCATGAATATTTGGGTTACGACTCGACTAAGAATCTTGCGGTAATTGGCCATCAACAGGACTGTCTGATTTTAGAGACAAGGGGTTGACTATCACAAAAGATGTGAATTGTCAAAAATTGACTAGTCAACCAATGGAAGCCGCATGAGATGCGACCGTAAGTGTACCCACCTTTCGAAATTGACCCGTCGATCACCTTTCGTCGGGATCGAGTCAACTAGATTGGATTCCATCAACTAAAGAATTAATTAAAATTCTTGAAAGTCAATTGGGAGTAATTGACTTGTGGGAGCAAAATCATAAACCAAAAACCATTTTGATTTTGCGTGTATAAACAACACTCTTTTATCTTTATTTTTATGTTGTAGTTTTAGCAAACTTTATTTCTATGTTTTATTCTCGATTATTAAAACCAAATTATGACTGTTACCTTTTGAGAAACGTTCTCAAGTATGGTTAAGTAATTATAATCCTTTTAAAATAAGCAATGACACGAGCAATCGCGTTTTCGTAGTTGAAAACAAGGAGGCTACATATTTGATGGAGTCCTCGAAAACTTTAATTATTAACGGAAGCTCACATATTGGACATAACGATATCCACTGGGTCACTCCGTCTTACGATAATGATTATTCAAACATTAGATGGATTGGATAAGGATGACCACGTCGAATTTTGGAGAGTTGTTTTCAAAATTATAAGATTTAATTATCGACTTAATTCTTTAATCATTGCTTGAAAGTAAATTAAATAGTTCATGTTTTGAATATGATTCAAAATGGTTAAATGGACTATTTAACAAACGTTGGATTTTATTTATGAAAGAAAATTGAAGACACAATTCTTGTGATTTTTCTTAAGTCTTATTAAGAATAAATTAAGAAATATTTACAAGAGCTTGAAGGATTAAAATGGAAAGTTATACGCAATCTTAAAAATGTTGTATATCCTAACCATTATATTAAATGAGTCTAGTCGCCCGTGCATTATATATGCAAATGTACCATGGTAGTAACATATGACATGGATATAATAAAAAAACCCTTATTTTAGACACGTCACATACATAAGTGCCTAGCTCATGGGAAATTTTTTAGCAAGGCAAACTAATACTGCAATAAGGGCACATCAAAGAATCCTTAAGAAGTTAATCAAAGCTATAAAATCCCAAAACTACAGTATATAAACATGAACACAGTATGATAAATAGACCAATGAAAAGAGACTCCTTCAACGTTATTGTTGAATAAATAGTGAGCAATGTGAACTTAAGCACACAAAAAATCACAAAGTGAAAAAAAAATAGAAAGTTGCCAATATAAATGACATCTTCTAAATTCCCAAGAGTGATATGCATCCATCGATTGGTTGTGCAGCTACAATTAATTTAAGCATACTGTAAAGTATACTACACCACACAAGCCACCAAATACTATTATACTACATAGTTTTTTCATCCTAACTTTTTATGGTCAAGTGAGAAATTTGTGTACTCAACAAAACATCATCTTGAAATATAAAGCTCCATGTTTATTAATCCCCCTTTCGACTGCATCCGGGCATGCTATTTGATCTCTAACAAAGTACACGGCTCAACCTTCAAGCATAAAAAATCAGAAGAAATGAAGATTGTTAGTACTCCGAATGCTAATTCAGACTTTCTTTTTTTTATAACATCCACAAATAAAGTGAGCATTTTACCAGCATTCAAGACCGAAAGAATTGAATTGTCAATAGAAAAATCAAGTTCATATCTATAGCATATACAAAAAGTAAGCATTTTAAGTAGAAACTATAAGCGATACTCATCATGCTATAGTTGGAGACCGGAGAGAGTACCATCATTGTAGTGTTTGTGGTTCAAAAATGGGCATTAGGAGGTAATCTTCAAATTATATTAAAATATTTAAAATAAAATCAAAAAATCAAAAAAAAACTAAGATACCGTTAACAAAACATGGGTCCCCGGAAAAAGCACCTTCATTATTCTCCTTTGAATCGATAATGAGAGGCTGTCAATGAACTATTCAACAATGGTGTGCAATAATCCCCAATAATCAAGCATCAAAAGACACAACATTTACATACTAAAATATACGTAGAGGAACATATTTAAAAAACATCTCAACTAATTCTAAGTTTAACATAAAATGAAGAAAACCTACGATTTACAAAATCGGTACTTACAGACAAATTGGATTCCACGCAGTGAAATATACATAAAAATCAAAGAGATTAATCGGAAAGAACATACAGAGAACTGTATACAAAAAAAAAACAGAATCCATTCATAAAGAATACATACGTTTTTCAAAATCGGTACTTATAGACTAATTGGATTCCACGCGGTGAAATAAATATAAAAATCAAAGAGATTAATCGGAACGAACATAGCAGAGAAATATATATAAAAAAACAGAATATTTTGTAGTTAATGCTAATGATTGTGTGCTATCTAAATAAAGTAGGTAATCAAACTAAAATATTCACAGAACATTTATACAATAAATGTAATATATTCCCTAATATAAATTTAGTGTGGATCTATTTCCACACGGTGAAATATATATATAAATCAAATAGATTAATCGGGAATAACATAGTAGAGAAATATATACAAAAAAAAATTGAATATTTTGTACTTAATGCTAATGATTGTGTACTATCTAAATAAGGTAGGTAATAAATCTAAAATATACACAGAATATTTGTACAATAAATGTAATATTCGCTAATACAATCGAGTGTGGATCACGTGTTTATTTCCAGGTGTGGAGCGGGACAAAACGGGTAACTTCTAATGATTTTCACAATGGTTTCATTTGAAAAAATTACTCCTATTGTAATCTTAAATCCCGATTGCTTGATAACTTTCGTTCCATTCCGTTATAATACCGCTGAAAATTGTAACGCCCCATTCCCGGACACCGAGTCCTTATCCGGAAAGAGCGCTCGGCACATATATTATCAAATAAATTCAATAATATATGTAAGCCTTACGTCATACAATGTAACCAAACGACGCGGAAGATAAAACGACTGGGAAAAAACCAAAAGACAAAAGATCGAACACGGGTTTTCAATCTTTGTGAAACCAAATCCAATAAAGAGAACTAATCATCCAACATCCAAATCCCAAAAGATCTCAAAAGAACTCAACCAGAACTAATCCAAAAGAAAGACAACATTGTTTGAAACTAAGTCAACAACATTATTGAAAGAGTCAAAAGTAAAAGAACTAAGTCTTCACGAGCTCCATCTCACACGTCCTCGTCAAAGAACTCATCAGCATTAGCAACCTGTTCATCTTCTTTGGGGAAAGGGAAAGACAAACACAACGTAACGGGGTAAGTACAAAAGTACTCGATGTAACGTGAAGATCGATCGTATAACTATGATCTCATAAAGAAATAAAAGCAACGCCGTCTTTTATTAATTCATTTCCGTTATTAACCCTAGCTAACTATCATATTATGTTCATAGCATAACATGAGGTTCCAAAAGGTATCTAACTTAGCTCAAGTTTGTTACATCATGAATAACAAGGGCACTACGCCTAGTAATAGGATGTACTAGGACAATCAGTGCAACCTACTTAGAGACACGCTCTAGTAGCCCCGGGAATATCTGAGTCCCGATAGTGTGATAACCGGCAGAATGTACCAGACGCTTTATCTAGCCAATCGATTGACCGGCGTGGGTACAGTCTACTTTGTCTGGTCAGAGAACACATCGCGATATTGTACTATGCCTTACCAAGCATTGCATGATGTTTAAGATTATTAATCTAGCACATACGTTTGATTAGATGTTTAACTAGCCACCTAAGTGTTTTCAAGTAAGCTCCCTCACATCTCCTACTCTCGTACTTAGACCACTAGACACGGACAAGCCCTTGCAATTACACGCACATCGATAAACTCTAGCTTATCGAAGCACAAGGCAAATCCAAAGCTTTCGACGGTCCCACACTTCATCTTTTTAGGAATCCATGTGGTGCCGGAACTAAACGCATCAAAAGCTAATTCGTGGCTTTGTCACGTAGGGGTTATCGCAATAAATACGCTATTATGGAGCTTTAAACACATAACAAAAAGGAAAATGATCTCAAAAGCGATCCTGTCCGGACGGATAAACTTTCGTCATCCGATCATCGAGAAAAAATTTGTGCGGATACACAACTCATCCGTGCGGATGGACCAACACTGGTCGATCGAATGGATAGGCTCGGTCGACCGAGCCTCCTCTTGCACCTGTTACACGTTTTTTTCTTGCACCACAGAGGACAGTTTTCTGCACTCTGCGTTTTCTACTCAAATTCAACCCAACCTCGACTTAAACGAATTAAAACCATGGAAAACAATCATACAAATTGCTCTACCACTTTACGAAACCTTAATCATACGATAAGAAAACCACGTTACCTTAATTTGCGTGGTACAACGATCCAAAGCTTCAACCCGTCAAAAGTTTAACCTTTAAATCCAAACGTTAATGGATTTAAGGATTGTTGATATCAAAACGATCCTCGTCTCGCGGTGATCCTTTCTCTCTAGATGAGTCTGATGAAAAGAACAACGTATTAGCCTCGAAAAGCGAGAGCTTCTTCTCCTTTTTTTTCAAACTTGCGGCCTCTCTTCTCAAAAATATGCGCCCCTTTCTTTTTTTTTTTTGTCAAAAACAACTAGGTTAAAATTAGGATTAGTTTTCCTTTTATAATCCCAATTATCTAATTATTTTCCTTAAAAGATAAGTCCTTGTTTATCCCTTTTTCTTTTCCTTTTTTTTTCGAAAATCCTTTAAAAAAATAACATAATATTCTGATTTTTGCTAAAAGACCGAATTGCCCTTTTTCAAAAATCGGGATATTACATTCCTCCCCTTAGAGGAGTTTCGTCCTCGAAACTAGATCGTACACAGTAGATGAGGAACTCGGGAACTCGTTGAACATGTCCGCTTCCACTTCCCAAGTGGCTTCCGTCGGTGCATGGTTGCTCCATTGCACTAACACTAACGGGATCACCCGCCTCTTTATCATCCTTTCCTTCCTATCCAGAATCTTTATCGGTTTCTCCACGTATGTTAGATTATCTTGCAAAACTTCCGGATCAATCTCAGATTCCACGTCCACTTTAGATAGACACTTCTTAAGCATCGATACATGGAAGACATTGTGGACTCTGTGACATCGACTCTCAGTAGCCGTAGTCTATAAGCCAACTTCCCAACTCTTTCGATGACATCAAAAGGTCCTACATACCTTGGACTTAGCTTTCCTTTCTGTCCGAACCTCTTGATACCCTTCATCGGAGACGCTCGAAGGTAAACTCTATCCCCGACCTCAAACTCTAGCGGTCTTCTTCTAACATCGGCCCAACTCTTCTGACGATCTTGAGCAGCTTTCAGATTTTTCCTTATCAACTCGATTTTCTCCTTGGCTTGCTGAACCATCTCCGGCCCTGTGATGTGCTTCTCTCCCACTTCATCCCAGTAAAGTGGAGTTCTACACTTCCTACCGTACAAGGCCTCAAAAGGTGGCATTCCCAAACTTGCATGGTAACTATTGTTGTAAGCAAACTCAGCCAAGTTGAGGTAATCTATCCATGATCCCCCGGCATCCAAAACACAAGCTCTAAGCATATCCTCGAGAGTCTGAATTGTTCTCTCTGACTGCCCATCCGTCTGCGGATGAAACGCTGTACTCAAATCAGTCTTCGTCCCAAAAGCTTTCTGCAGACCTTTCCGTGTCGATTGATAAATCTACTATCCCTCATCGATACAATAGATAAAGGCACACCATGAAGCTTCACTATATTGTCGATATAAATAGTAGCAAACTTCTTTATAGGCATGTCCACTTTACACGGCAAGAAATGGGCTGATTTTGTGAGTCTATCCACAATCACCCAAATCATGTCATGACCGCCCTTAGTCTTAGGCAAACCGGTGATGAAATCCATCGTGACATTCTCCCATTTCCATTCCGGTACCTCTAAGGGTTTCAACAAACCTCCTGGTCTTCTATGTTCTGCTTTCACTCTCTGGCATGTATCACATCTTGCCATAAACTCTGCGATCCCTAACTTCATACCAGGCCACCAATACCTTTCCTTGAGATCTCTATACATCTTAGTGGCTCTGGATGTACCGCAAAAGCAATCTTATGAGCTTCATCCATAACCTTCTCTCTTAGGCCATCCACATCGGGCACACACAAACGGTCTCCGTACTCAAAGATGACCACTCTTGTCCAACTGATAACCCATCAGTAGGCTTCTCTCGAGCTACTCGCTTCAAATTAATCAACACAGGGTCTTTATCCCGCTTAGCCCGAATCTCATCTAGCAAATCGACCTTGCCATCAATGGCGCCAAATTCGAGCTTCACCCTTCCTTTCAATCACTTGAATCGCATCCTATCCAACGATCTCACGACTTCTTGCAAGGTAGTGATAGCATTAACCGCTCTCCGGCTAAGTGCATCCGCTACAACATTCGCTTTTACCGGGTGGTATTGAATGTCCAAGTCGTAATCTTTCACGAACTCCAACCATCTTCTTTGTCTCATGTTCGATTCTCCCGAGTAAAGAAGAACTTAAGACTCTTATGATCCGTGAAGATCCTTGCCTTGACACCATCACGAGATAGTGTCTCCAAAGCTTGAGCAAATACCACTTTCATCGCCAACTCCAAGTCGTGTGTAGGGTAATTCTTCTCATGCACCTTTAATCGCCTAGATGCATAAGCAATCACCTTTCCCGATTGCATCAAAACACAACCCAAACCTTGACCCGATGCGTCTGTATATACATCATAGTTATCAAAAACTTCCGGTAATGCTAACACGGGTGCTGTGGTCAACTTTTCTTTCAAAGTCTGAAAAGCTTCCTCACATTCACCGGTCCACTCATACTTAACATTCTTTTGAGTAAGCCTCGTGAGAGGTGTAGTTATCTTAGAGAAATCCTTTACAAACTTCCGGTAGTACCCAAATAAACCCAAGAAACTTCTTATCTCACATCGATGTCGGTCTAGGCCACTTAGAAACGGCTTCTATCTTCATTTGGATCCACCTTAATGCCTTCTCCGAGAAATTATATGCCCAAGAAAACTCACTTGGTCCAACCAAAACTCACACTTAGAAAACTTGGCATACAATTTGTTCTCCTTTAAGGTCTGTAGAACTATCCTTAGGTGTTCTTCATGCTCTTCCTCATCCTTAGAGTACACCAAGATATCGCTCTATGAAAACTATCACAAACTTATTGAGATAAGGCATGAAAACTCTTTGCATCAAGTCCATGAATTTCGATGGAGCATTAGTGGGTCCAAACGGCATGACCAAAAACTCATAATGTCCATATCTCGTCATCAAGGTCATTTGTCTTAGGTATATCTCGACACCTTGATCTTCAATCGATGCTAACCGACCTAAGATCAATCTTAGAGAACACCTTCTTACCTCTACAATCCAAGTAGACATAATTCTTGGACAACCACCCATACCTGTGATAACATCGAAATCCGAGAAATCCAACACCGTCAAAGCATACCGGCACTTGTAAGTCCCAACTCTAATGTCAACTTGGGTGTGACTTGAGCACATCTAGTGACTCTGCCCAAGGTGTGGTTATACTCAAAGGTCTCTCCAATTCCTTAAGGGGTAGGTTCAACTTCTTAGCTATCTTAGAGGAAACAAAAGTCCTCGATGCTCCAAAGATCAAACAGAGCTTGAATCGCTAGATTATCTATGATTATGGTACCTAACAAGTGAATCAATTTACGTATAAATATGTAATATCATATGCGCTATATCATATTAAATATTTATAATAAACACAAACAACTGAAAAGTACTGTCACCACAAGGTCATCTAACTCTTCCGGTTCTCATGATGCTGCGAAGACACGAATCGGTTCATACCCGTAGTACGATTACCTGCTTTGGTTACCTCGTCCTCCTACTGATTACCTTGAGAGAGCTTCTTAGGACACGCTCTTTAGTAATGTCCCACTTCCCACAGCGGGAAACAACTCACGCTACTCCCATGCACTCTCTCGTGTGTGTCTTGTTACACTTAGCACAAACCATTGGCGTTCCACTTGCCGAACTCTTCGTGAGCCGGATTTCCCGCCTCTTAACATTCTCACTGCGGTGCTCTCTATTACTTCCTTGAAAATTTGAGAAAGACCTCTTATCTCCAACTACAACCGTCCTGCCTCACTGGCAAATCTCTCCATGATCAAAGCTCTATCCATGACGCTTGCCATGCTCGTAGTCTATCTCCTAGCACGCCCTTCGCCACCTCGTGTGACAATCCTTCCATGAATTTATCAATCTTTTTCTCTTCACTTTTCATGATCTCAGGGTAGAATCTGCCCAACTCATGGAACTTCTGGGAGTACTGAGTTACTGTAGTATATCTCCCTTGTTTCAAACTCGAGAACTCATTAGCCTTCGCATTCCGTCTTTCATCCTATGAAAGTATTCCTTGTAGAAACGGATCCTTGAACACTTTGCCCAATCCGTGATCCTTGGATTAACTTGCTCATATGCTTCCATCCAACTTTCTCGCATTTCCTCGCCAACAAGGATATGGCTAAATGAGCCCACTCGGTTCTGGAGCTTTCATATTTCTCACGCCTTCTCGAACCCACGAATCCATAAGTCTGCTGCTTTGTTGGTTCGACATTGCCAAAGAACTCGGCACCTATGTTTCTTCATCTTCTCATACCAATCAACTGATGCATCATAACCCCCTAAACCGATGATGTTGTACTTGGGCTGCTTTGCCTTTGGTGGGGCATTCTGATCATGATAGTTCTTTGGGGATGGGTGTAGCCAGTGCTACAAAAGAATCCGACCTAGGTGGCGGTGGAGGTAGAACCGCTCGGTCGCGGTGTAAAACTCGGCGGTGCGTAAGGAAACGTCGATACCTGTGGATAACTGAAAAACTGACTAGCCGGTGGATGAGAAAGTCCCAACCCGGTCCAACTCGTGGTCCTTGGAGCTGAAGTAGTAACCGGTACACGGGTGTTAAACCGTGAAGGACCCCCTTGTTCCACTCTACCTCTGGTGACAATGTCTGGTCCCTGATTCACCCCACGCATGATGCTGCTCACAGACGGGGTGTTCCTTTGAGAAACCGTAGGGCTCTGGGTAGCTAGTCCACTTCTTCTCCTTCTCGGAATCACAACCTCGGTAAATCCTGCCTCAGCGTTACCTGTCTGGGTGTTAGCTGCCTCGGTGTTACTCGTATTAGCTCCACCTCTAGTAAGCACCATTCTGTAACTAAGAAAAGAGAAGGGGTTACTAAAGCTCTAAAACTTATCTTAAGGAAGAAATCAAGTCCTACACAGCAAGGAAAACCTTTCTCTCTGATACCAACTGTAACGCCCCATTCCCGGACACCGAGTCCTTATCCGGAAAGAGCGCTCGGCACATATATTATCAAATAAATTCAATAATATATGTAATCCTTACGTCATACAACAGAACCAAACGACGCGGAAGATAAAACGACTCGGGGAAAAACCAAAAGACAAAAGATCGAACACACGGTTTTCAATGCTGTGAAACCAAATCCAATAAAGAGAACTAATCATCCAACATCCAAATCCCAAAAGATCTCAAAAGAACTCAACCAGAACTAATCCAAAAGAAAGACAACATTGTTTGAAACTAAGTCAACAACATTATTGAAAGAGTCAAAAGTAAAAGAACTAAGTCTTCACGAGCTCCATCTCACACGTCCTCGTCAAAGAACTCATCAAAGATTTAGCAACTCCTGCTCATCTTCTTTGGGGAAAGGGAAAGACAAACACAACGTAACAGGTAAAGTACAAAAGTACTCGATGAACGCGTAGAAGATCGTATAACTATGATCTCATAAAGAAATAAAAGCAACGCCGTCTTTTATTAATTCATTTCCGTTATTAACCCTAGCTAACTATCATATTATGTTCATAGCATAACATGAGGTTCCAAAAGGTATCTAACTTAGCTCAAGTTTGTTACATCATGAATAACAAGGGCACTACGCCTAGTAATAGGATGTACTAGGACAACTGGGTGCAACCTACTTAGAGACACGCTCTAGTAGCCCCGGGAATATCTGAGTCCCGATAGTGTGATAACCGGCGAAATGTACCAGATTCTTTATCTAGCCAATCGATTGACCGGCGTGAGTACGATCTACTTTGTCTGGTCGAGAAACACATCGCGATATTGTACTATGCCTTACCAAGCATTGCATGATGTTTAAGATTATTAATCTAGCACATACGCTTGATTAGATGTTTAACTAGCCACCTAAGTGTTTTCAAGTAAGCTCCTCACATCTCCTACTCGTATTTAGACCACTGAGACACGGACAAGCCCTAGAAATTACACGCACATCGATAAACTCTAGCTTATCGAAGCACAAGGCAAATCCAAAGCTTTCGACGGTCCCACACTTCATCTTTTAGGGAATCCATGTGGTGCCGGAACTAAACGCATCAAAAGCTAATTGAGGGCTTTGTCACGTAGGTTATGCAATAAATACGCTATTATGGAGCTTTAAACACATAACAAAAGGAAAATAAGATCAAAAAGCGATCCCTCGTCCGGACGGATAAACTTTCGTCCGATCATCGAGAAATAGCCATGCGGATACACAACTCATCCGTGACGGATGGACCAACACTCGGTCGACCGAATGGATAGGCTCGGTCGACCGAGCCTCCTCTTGCACCTGTTACACGTTTTTTTTTTCTTGCACCACGAGGGCCGGTTTTCCGCACTCTGCGTTTTCTACTCAAATTCAACCCAACCTCGACTTAAACGAATTAAAACCATGGAAAACAATCATACAAATTGCTCTACCACTTTACGAAACCTTAATCATACGATAAGAAAACCACGTTACCTTAATTTGCGTGGTACAACGATCCAAAGCTTCAACCCGTCAAAAGTTTAACCTTTAAATCCAAACGTTAATGGATTTAAGGATTGTTGATATCAAAACGATCCTCGTCTCGCGGTGATCCTTTCTCTCTAGATGAGTCTGATGAAAAGAACAACGGATTAGCCTCGAAAAGCGAGAGCTTCTTCTCCTTTTTTTTTCAAACTTGCGGCCTCTCTTCTCAAAAATATGCGCCTTTCTTTTTTTTTTTTTTGTCAAAAACAACTAGGTTAAAATTAGGATTAGTTTTCCTTTTATAATCCCAATTATCTAATTATTTTCCTTAAAAGATAAGTCCTTGTTTATCCCTTTTCTTTTCCTTTTTTTCAAAATCCTTTAAAAAAATAACATAATATTCTCGATTTTTGCTAAAAGACCGAATTGCCCTTTTCAAAAATCGGGATATTACATTCCTCCCCTTAAGAGGAGTTTCGTCCTCAAACTAGATCATACCTGGTAGATGAGGAAACTCGGGAACTCGTTGAACATGTCCGCTTCCACTTCCCAAGTGGCTTCCGTCGGTGCATGGTTGCTCCATTGCACTAACACTAACGGGATCACCCGCCTTTTATCATCCTTTCCTTCCTATCCAGAATCTTTATCGGTTTCTCCACGTATGTTAGATTATCTTGCAAAACTTCCGGATCAATCTCAGATTCCACGTCCACTTTAGATAGACACTTCTTAAGCATCGATACATGGAAGACATTGTGGACTCTAGACATCGACTCTGGTAGCCGTAGTCTATAAGCCAACTTCCCAACTCTTTCGATGACATCAAAAGGTCCTACATACCTTGGACTTAGCTTTCCTTTCTGTCCGAACCTCTTGATACCCTTCATCGGAGACGCTCGAAGGTAAACTCTATCCCCGACCTCAAACTCTAGCGGTCTTCTTCTAACATCGGCCCAACTCTTCTGACGATCTTGAGCAGACTTTGATTTTTTTCCTTATCAACTCGATTTTCTCCTTGGCTTGTCGAACCATCTCGGCCCTGTGATGTGCTTCTCTCCCACTTCATCCCAAGAAAGTGGAGTTCTACACTTCTACCGTATAAGGCCTCAAAAGGTGGCATTCCCAAACTTGCATGGTAACTATTGTTGTAAGCAAACTCACCCAAGTTGAGGTAATCTATCCATGATCCCCCGGCATCCAAAACACAAGCTCTAAGCATATCCTCGAGAGTCTGAATTGTTCTCTCTGACTGCCCATCCGTCTGCAGAGGAAACGCTGTACTCAAATCAGTCTTCGTCCCAAAAGCTTTCTGCACTTTCCACTTCCAAGCGATCGATAAATCTACTATCCTGCTCAGATATAATAGATAAAGGCACACCATGAAGCTTCACTATATTGTCGATATTCATAGTAGCAAACTTCTTTATAGGCATGTCCACTTTACACGGCAAGAAATGGGCTGATTTTGTGAGTCTATCAACAATCACCCAAATCATGTCATGACCGCCCTTAGTCTTAGGCAAACCGGTGATGAAATCCATCGTGACATTCTCCCATTTCCATTCCGGTACCTCTAAGGGTTTCAACAAACCTCCTGGTCTTCTATGTTCGCTTTCACTCTCTGGCATGTATCACATCTTGCCACAAACTCTGCGATCCCTAACTTCATACCAGGCCACCAATACCTTCCTTGAGATCTCTATACATCTTAGTGGCTCCTGGATGTACCGCAAAAGCAATCTTATGAGCTTCATCCATAACCTTCTCTCTTAGGCCATCCACATCGGGCACACACAAACGGTCTCCGTACTCAAAGATGACCACTCTTGTCCAACCGATAACCCATCTGTAGGCTTCTCTCGAGCTACTCGCTTCAAATTAATCAACACAGGTCTTTATCCCGCTTAGCCCGAATCTCATCTAGCAAATCGACCTTGCCATCAATGGCGCCAAATTCGAGCTTCACCCTTTCCTTTCAATCACTTGAATCTGCATCCTATCCAACTGATCTACGACTTCTTGCAAGGTAGTGATAGCATTAACCGCTCTCCGGCTAAGTGCATCTGCTACAACATTCGCTTTACCCGGGTGGTATTGAATGTCCAAGTCGTAATCTTTCACGAACTCCAACCATCTTCTTTGTCTCATGTTCAGATTCTCCTGAGTAAAGAAGAACTTAAGACTCTTATGATCCGTGAAGATCCTTGCCTTGACACCATACAGATAGTGTCTCCAAAGCTTCAGAGCAAATACCACTGCTGCCAACTCCAAGTCGTGTGTAGGGTAATTCTTCTCATGCACCTTTAACTGCCTAGATGCATAAGCAATCACCTTTCCTGATTGCATCAAAACACAACCCAAACCTTGACCCGATCGTCAGATATACATCATAGTTATCAAAAACTTCCGGTAATGCTAACACGGGTGCTGTGGTCAACTTTTCTTTCAAAGTCTGAAAAGCTTCCTCACATTCACTGGTCCACTCATACTTAACATTCTTTTGAGTAAGCCTCGTGAGAGGTGTAGCTATCTTAGAGAAATCCTTTACAAACTTCCGGTAGTACCCAGCTAAACCCAAGAAACTTCTTATCTCTGTTACTGATGTCGGTCTAGGCCACTTAGAAACGGCTTCTATCTTCGCTGGATCCACCTTAATGCCTTCTCCAGAAATTATATGCCCAAGAAAACTCACTTGGTCCAACCAAAACTCACACTTAGAAAACTTGGCATACAATTTGTTCTCCTTTAAGGTCTGTAGAACTATCCTTAGGTGTTCTTCATGCTCTTCCTCATCCTTAGAGTACACCAAGATATCGTCTATGAAAACTATCACAAACTTATCGAGATAAGGCATGAAAACTCTTTGCATCAAGTCCATGAATTTCGATGGAGCATTAGTGGGTCCAAACGGCATGACCAAAAACTCATAATGTCCATATCTCGTACTGAAGGCTGTCTTAGGTATATCTGACACCTTGATCTTCAACTGATGCTAACCGGACCTAAGATCAATCTTAGAGAACACCTTCTTACCTCTACAATCCAAGTAGACATAATTCTTGGACAACCAGTCCATACCCAGGATAACATCGAAATCCGAGAAATCCAACACCGTCAAAGCATACTGGCACTTGTAAGTCCCAACTCTAATGTCAACTTGGGGTGTGACTTGAGCACATCTAGTGACTCTGCCCAAAGGTGTGGTTATACTCAAAGGTCTCTCCAATTCCTTAAGGGGTAGGTTCAACTTCTTAGCTATCTTAGAGGAAACAAAAGTCCTCGATGCTCCAAAGATCAAACAGAAATGAAACGCTAGATTATCTATGATTATGGTACCTAACAAGTGAATCAATTTACGTATAAATATGTAATATCATATGCGCTATATCATATTAAATATTTATAATAAACACAAACACCGAAAAGTACTCGCCACCACAAGGTCATCTAACTCTTCCGGTTCTGCATCTGCTGCGAAGACACGAACTGGTCTGCTACCCGTAGTACGATTACCTTGCTGGTTACCTCGTCCTCCTACCTGATTACCTTGAGAGAGCTTCTTAGGACACGCTCTCGAGTAATGTCCCACTTCCCCACAGTGGAAACAACTCACGCTACCTGCCATGCACTCTCCTGTGTGTGTCTTGTTACACTTAGCACAAACCGCTAGCGTTCCACTTGCTGAACTCTTCCTAGCCGGATTTCCTGCCCTCTTAACATTCTGCTGCGGTGCTCCTCTATTACTTCCTTGAAAATTTGAGAAAGACCTCTTATCTCCAACTACAACCGTCTGTCTACTGGCAAATCTCTCCGCAGTCAAAGCTCTATCCATGACGCTTGCCATGCTCGTAGGTCTATCTCCTAGCACGCCCTTCGCCACCTCGTGTGACAATCCTTCCATGAATTTATCAATCTTTTTCTCTTCACTTTTCATGATCTCAGGGTAGAATCTGGCCCAACTCATGGAACTTCGGGAGTACTGAGGTTCTTGTAGTATATCTCCCTTGTTTCAAACTCAGAACTCATTAGCCTTCGCATTCCGTGCTGTCCTATGAAAGTATTCCTTGTAGAACAGATCCTTGAACACTGCCCAATCCGTGATCCTTGGATTAACTTGCTCATATGCTTCCATCCAACTTTCTGCATTTCCTGCCAACAAGGATATGGCTAAATGAGCCCACTCAGATTCTGGAGCTTTCATATTTCGCAGACGCCTTCTCGAACCTACGAATCCATAAGTCTGCTGCTGCTGTTGGTTCGACATTGCCAAAGAACTCTAGCACCCTATGTTTCTTCATCTTCTCATACCAATCAATCGGTCATGTATAACCCCCAAATCCCGATGATGTTGAATCTGGTCACCGTTGACCGTGGGGCATTCTGATACTGATAGTTCTGTTGGGGATGGGTGTAGCCAGGTGCTACAAAAGAATCCGACCTAGGTGGCGGTGGAGGTAGAACCGTCGGTTGCGGTGTAAAACTCAGCGGTGCAGAAGGAAACGCCGATACCTGTGGATAACTGAAAAACTGACTAGCCGGTGGATGAGAAAGTCCCAACCCGGTCCAACTCGTGGTCCTTGGAGCTGAAGTAGTAACCGGTACACGGGTGTTAAACCGTGAAGGACCCCCTTGTTCCACTCTACCTCTGGTGACAATGTCTGGTCCCTGATTCACCCCACGCATGATGCTGCTCACAGACGGGGTGTTCCCTTGAGAAACCGTAGGGCTCTGGGTAGCTAGTCCACTTCTTCTCCTTCTCGGAATCACAACCTCGGTAAATCCTGCCTCAGCGTTACCTGTCTGGGTGTTAGCTGCCTCGGTGTTACTCGTATTAGCTCCACCTCTAGTAAGCACCATTCTGTAACTAAGAAAAGAGAAGGGGTTACTAAAGCTCTAAAACTTATCTTAAGGAAGAAATCAAGTCCTACACAGCAAGGAAAACCTTTCTCTCTGATACCAACTGTAACGCCCCATTCCCGGACACCGAGTCCTTATCCGAAAGAAGCGCCGGCACATATATTATCAAATAAATTCAATAATATATGTAAGCCTTACGCCATACAAATGAGAACCAAACGACGCGGAAGATAAAACGACTCGGGAAAAACCAAAAGACAAAAGATCGAACACACGGTTTTCAATGCCAGAAACCAAATCCAATAAAGAGAACTAATCATCCAACATCCAAATCCCAAAAGATCTCAAAAGAACTCAACCGTAACTAATCCAAAAGAAAGACAACATTGTTTGAAACTAAGTCAACAACATTATTGAAAGAGTCAAAAGTAAAAGAACTAAGTCTTCACGAGCTCCATCTCACACGCCCTCGCCAAAGAACTCATCGACATTAGCAACTCCGCTCATCTTCTTTGGGGAAAGGGAAAGACAAACACAACGTAACGGGGTAAGTACAAAAGTACTCGAACGCGTAGAAGATCGTATAACTATGATCTCATAAAGAAATAAAAGCAACGCCGCCTTTTTATTAATTCATTTCCGTTATTAACCCTAGCTAACTATCATATTATGTTCATAGCATAACATGAGGTTCCAAAAGGTATCTAACTTAGCTCAAGTTTGTTACATCATGAATAACAAGGGCACTACGCCTAGTAATAGGATGTACTAGGACAATCTGGTGCAACCTACTTAGAGACACGCTCTAGTAGCCCCGGGAATATCTCGAGTCCCGATAGTGTGATAACCGGCGAATGTACCAGATGCTTTATCTAGCCAATCGATTGACCGGCGTGGAGTGCAGTCTACTTTGTCTCGGTCGAGAACACATCGCGATATTGTACTATGCCTTACCAAGCATTGCATGATGTTTAAGATTATTAATCTAGCACATACGCTTGATTAGATGTTTAACTAGACACCTAAGTGTTTTCAAGTAAGCTCCTCTCATCTCCTACTCTCGTATTTAGACCACTGTAGACACGGACAAGCCCTAGAAATTACACAGACATCGATAAACTCTAGCTTATCGAAGCACAAGGCAAATCCAAAGCTTTCGACGGTCCCACACTTCATCTTTTTAGGGAATCCATGTGGTGCCGGAACTAAACGCATCAAAAGCTAATTCAGGGCTTTGTCACGTAGGTTATGCAAGAAATACGCTATTATGGAGCTTTAAACACATAACAAAAAGGAAATCAAGATCAAATCCCTCGTCCGGACGGATAAACTTTCATCCGATCATCGAAATAGCCATGCGGATACACAACTCATCCGTGCGGATGGACCAACACTCGGTCGATCGAATGGATAGGCTCGGTCGACCGAGCCTCCTCTTGCACTGTTACACGCTTTTTTTTTGCACCCACGGAGGACGCTTTTACGCACTCTGCGTTTTCTCAAATTCAACCCAACCTCGACTTAAACGAATTAAAACCATGGAAAACAATCATACAAATTGCTCTACCACTTTACGAAACCTTAATCATACGATAAGAAAACCACGTTACCTTAATTTGCGTGGTACAACGATCCAAAGCTTCAACCCGTCAAAAGTTTAACCTTTAAATCCAAACGTTAATGGATTTAAGGATTGTTGATATCAAAACGATCCTCGCCTCAAGCGGTGATCCTTTCTCTCTAGATGAGTCCGATGAAAAGAACAACGGATTAGCCTCGGCGAGAGCTTCTTCTCCTTTTTTTTTCAAACTTGCGGCCTCTCTTCTCAAAAATATGCGCCCCTTTCTTTTTTTTTGTCAAAAACAACTAGGTTAAAATTAGGATTAGTTTTCCTTTTATAATCCCAATTATCTAATTATTTTCCTTAAAAGATAAGTCCTTGTTTATCCCTTTTTCTTTTCCTTTTTTTTTCGAAAATCCTTTAAAAAAATAACATAATATTCTGATTTTTGCTAAAAGACCGAATTGCCCTTTTTCAAAAATCGGGATATTACAAAAATAGACAATGAACAAAGACAGACAATAATTAAAACCCTCATCTTTCAATTTCATCGGAGTATTTATAGATATTTACTAAGCAGTGATATAACAAAATCATCAAAAAAAATCGATTTTTTTTTCCAATGAGACGAATATGGACAAACAATTAAACCAGATGACAAAAAAAGGCAAAACAATGAACAAATCCTCAAAAAACTTCATGAAGATTAAGAAAAACTACACATTTAAAACATCAAAAAAACAGAAATATCATTAGCAGCAGTTAAACTTACTATAGCATCCATGATCTTCAACTACGGAACGATATAGCATAATAATTGGGAAGATTGGACGTAATAAAAACGGAGGACAACGTAACTGATGTCCATCTCTTTGTAATTGATCCTGTCACAAACATGAATAATGAAGTCTAAGCATCAACAATCATCATAGCTTTTGTACAGGAAAATTAACAAACAAAAAAAAATTAACACGATGATCAGAATCATCGCCATTTCTCCTTGCTTTCCATGCCAGAATAATGATCTTTAAAATAGATTTTTTTTCCCCATGTCCCAATTCTATAGAAGAAATTTCGGGAAAGGGTGGGCCGATATCCACGTACGGAAGTAATGTTGGCGGACGGTTTTAGGAATAGGAAATTTAAATGTGTACCAAACTGAAATAAAGTGGGAGGAATCGCAAGAATATTATTTCCCTTCCTCTTTATATATATAGAGATACAGATGGATATAGATTTTTGGAATCTCAAGAAAAAGAAATAATAATTTGAATTTTGAATTTGAATAATAATTATGAATTTTGATTTTGAATTTGAATAGTAATTATGAATTTTGAATTTGAATAATAATTATGAATTTAATGCAGTATTTTTGCAACAATTATGAAATTAATGCAGTATTTAAAAAAAAAATACATTTGTTTTTTAGAAATAAAACGGGTCATGGAGCGGGTCAATTGGACTAATTGGGTCAATCAATTTTATTTCCTCTCGTAAATATATATATAGATCTTACGAGCATGATTAAATTAGAAAGATTAAATACGGAATACACTGAGATACGAAAGTGAAGCAAACGTTGCGACATTTCGGTATTGTATTCTGAGTCTGGTAAACCGATAAAGCAACTAAATAAATATTGTTGTGTGCTGGTTCTTATGAAGAAAACGAGTTCAGTTATTTGTTAGGATTTAGTAGACAAATTCAATTGTAAGGAATAAATGTTATTTCGATAAAGTTGAACGTTCACCATATCTAACATACCAAGACGATGTCACTATATAGTCGATAGGTGATGAAATCTCAACCAAGTAAAATAGTATGGCAATTATCCTTGATATTTATGGTTGTTCTGTATGTCGACTCTCTGGAAGAGAAACGTATAATCAAATGTCGTTCTGATGATGTCTGAACCACGTGATTATGAATCATGTGGGTAATATGTATCTTATCTAAAGATGACTAAAATACTCTTTTATGAAAAGGTTATAAATTCTACAAAAATTGTCTAGAGCCTAAACATACCGATGTTGGCTTATAACAATTAATGCCACAAATAATTGTTTATTAATCTCTATGACTATTTTTAGAAATAGTTGAATGTACTTGGTGAAGTACAACAATACGGAAAGCCCGAAAAGTTCGAGCTAGTATGAATATGAGATTGATAAACTACTTAGGAATTAATCTTCAATTGGATTGAAGCAATTAATAGCTGGAGGGTGTTTCAAAAGTCGTCTGAAAATGAATCAGATTCTCCCTAAAAGGATATCATTTTGAGATGCGCGATCGGATTGCGGTTCCGAAATGTAAGCGACACTTTATACGATAAAGTTGTGACGTAAGCCATGCAAAGAATCCCTTACCCGTTTTGCGATAGTGCCCTTAATCAAAACACATACTTAACCGAGTTCCAAAGAATAAGGTTGAATAAATTCCATATTAGATATGGAAGGGGATAATGTCAAATCTATCTTAACCGATGATTTGAAGTTGTCATATGCAAAGTAAGAAAGGCTTGGAGCCTAGTACGACATATGCAACTTTGTGGAATGTCTTGGCAAGTACGCTACATATTGTCTACTTTCCCGCGGAACAAGATGTTTGTCTCCAACATGCTGGCTTCTAAAAGAGGTATTTCTTCCAAAAGATATAGTGGGAGTAAGTGATATCCCAAAAAAGTTTGAGAGCCACAATGAGAGATTCAACCATAGGAACGTGAGCAGACGCCACATAGTGATGAGACATAAAACACTGCTCAGTGCACACAAATGTTCTGTAATTCTGTGGATAACCTCAAGCCTGAAAAGGCTGCTGGTATGTTCATCTTGAAGAATAAATATCTCACGACTTATGAAGGAATGTTCGAAAGGCAAGATTGAGAGATATTTCCAGGAGCCATAATATCTGAATTAGATTCCATCAGTGACAACCAGGTTGGCAGGTTGTGAACCTAGTCTGTCTTACCCAGAGGGAATGTCCCTGAAAGGCTGACATGGATAGTAATATGATTACCATAAGGCTATAGTGACGGCTGAAGGGTACGGGGTGTAAACTTTGTAATTATCTTTATGCTGCCAGCTGAGCCTAGTTCTATTCAGACTATGCTTGTTATAACTTCGTATCATGGCTATATCATAGTGTTGAAGACGTTGGGCAAACAGCTCGATGTTCATAGGCGATAGCATGATATGTGAGCCCACGAGATCCATTTATGGACTCAAACAAGTTTCTCTAGACAATTTCTTTGTTTGATAATCAAAGGAGTTTGATTTAGTCAAAAGAAGGGATATACCCAATGTGCAAGAGGGATAGTGGGAGTGTGTTACAATTTTTGAGTAAGGTATTGGATATCTCTCTCGGGAATTATCACACCATGTCACAGTCAATTAATATTTGGTAGTTCAAGGTCTTTATGAAAGCACTTGGATTAGTAGTTTTTATTTTTGAAATAAGAATCTATAGTGATAGATTTAACTGTTGTTAGTTTATAGTTTACATATGTAGATGTGATGCTAAAAGAGTTTAGCATAGATCACGACATGAGATACTGCTAACCGTTGTTCTCAATATCTAGATATGTTAGGACAATAGTCCTAAAGATAAGGTGAAAGATGTTGCTTATGGAAGGCTTCCTTTGGTACTACGATAGGCACCATCATAAAAGTAATACCAGATGTTCATAGTCGGTGAAGGGTCATGAGCAAGTATGAAAATAAATCTGGTGAATGTCGAGAATATCCTTAAACAAGTTAAGAATGGTTTCCTAGTTTATCGAAACTTGGAATCGAATAAACGTAGATATACAGACATGAACCCTGAATCTTATGAAGATAGTGGGAGCTACGGTCTGGGTTTGCAGTCACTTTGATTGAGTGACACAGTTAAAGTGGAAATGTTCTTAGCTAGAAATCACTGAAGATTCTACAACTAGGCCAAAACATAGTAGTACCTTGGAGGCGCAGCGGGAGCAGTACATGGGTCAAGAAGGTTCATTCATGAACCTTGTACGGTTCTTCCACCTTTTCAATATAGCTAATATAGTAAGTGGATTCATTGCTTGAAGCAAGGACCAGGGTCTCGTCGGAGATTCATATGTGTGTTGAGGCGGTTCCTTTGAATTGATCATTTGGAGCATGATATGAAGACAGTCTGAGTCCCCACGGATGGTGATCCGTTCATGCTTGGGGTTGGTTGCGAGTATTGCATGAGATTCTTGTGTTTCAACTTGGTCTTGTGTGTACAAGTGAATGGCTTTAAGCCAAGTGAGAGATTGTTGAAATAGTGTCCTAAACCCAATCGGGTTGGACCGGATCCGACCGGGTCGGATCATTTCTACTATTTCTTTATGATTATACATATATAATAAATGTCTTTTATGTTGTCATATATTTGTTCTTTTAAAGTTTCAATTATGAATTGTTATATGATAATGTCCTTAGTATTAAACTGTGACAAAGAAACTATGATAGGCGATTATGGTTGATGAGATCTCTAATCACGTAAATAAGTTTGATACTTAAATGTCTCTAGGCTTATGTACTATTAAACAGGGCATTAATGGTACAAACAGGCTAACACGTATTAGATGTCTTCTGTCTTTAAGGGCAGGGATAGATCTCGTCTATCGAAGTGTCGAGACACTTGGACTGTACGTGGACGTGTGTTAAAGAATGCATAGGTTAGACTGACCCACTTACACTGTTAAGTATCACACTATGTGACGGTTGTGTAATTATCCTTAAGACCGGAGTCTACATGGTATCACGGTGTGGATTGTCATGCTTTGACACTATTGAGGTTTCTCCTAGCCATGTGGCGATCATGCGGTAGTGATTGGGTGTGATACTGAAGCATGCGGAGTACACATATTTGGTCATCCGGGAATCGCGTACCCTGTCAGTAGGAGTGAATATCCGAAAGGGCCTTCTTATAAGGAATGTCTTACTCTCATGAATCTTTGCAAAGTGGAAGCAAATGAGTTACTTTGAGAGAGCATGATATCCGGATTATAAGATACGGTCGTAGATGTTTGACACTCGACGTACGACAGTATGGATATTATTACAGCGATATGATTCTCTTTACACGGTAACTGTTTCACATGAAAGGTAGTAGTCATTACATTTGACTCTTTTGATGATTGTGGGTCACGGTGTGTTGCTAGACGCTATTCCGTGATCGTTAGGTATGAAGAAGCGCTTTAAGTAATTTGCTCTTTGTGTCTACGGCCAACATATTTGGATGCTTATCGAATTACACACATAAGAACATCTAGCCGGATTAAAATGCGGTTATAGTGATAACCAAATAAAGAAAGTTTTATCTCACTATAAAGTGTTATAGTGGTAAATTAATATGGTGGTATTTATTTATTATGAATAAATTAAACACAAGATATTGATTATGTTGGTTAATTATATATATATATATATATATATATATATATATATATATATATATATATTATGGCCGAAAAATCTGTATGACACACGTGGTCTTTTTTGCTAATAAGTTAATCATCATATTGTGTTGTGCCGAAAAATCTGTATGACACACGTGGTCTTTTTTGCTAATAAGTTAATCATCATATTGTGTTGTGTATTAATATTTGGATATTATAATTATATATATATATATATATATATATATATATATATGGATTTATATGTGTATTATGTATATGTGATACATATACATTTGTTAATTGATTTATGGTAATATAATAAAGATATATTCAATATTAGATATTGACAATATATATCTTGGAAAATATTTAATATAAGATATTGAATATTAATGAGATAAATCTAGAATATCTATTTTCCTTATTTTATTGGACATTGGTTTCTTTCTCCTCTATCCATTAGGAAGCTTTTCCCAATCAAATTGGGATGTGCATATGGCGCCATATATCCTATAAAAAGGGAGTTGTGCCAAGCAATTTTGCATCACAATTAGAAGAGTTCTAATTTACTAGAAAAATTAAGAGCTTCCTAGAGAGAGTTTTTTTAGAGAGAGAAAAGGCCGGTCTAACAATTGGATTTTACTAGTAGCAATCCAATGGTGGATTCCGCCTGGTTGTTCGTCTGGACTGGTGGTAGTGGCCGAACGCTTGGGCGGCTCCATGCACCACTACTCTCCTTAGACGGTCAAAGTGTCAATCTTTTAGATCAAGCAAGGTAACCATGCACCGTCTACTATCTTATTATGTTTGTTGCTTAAACAAAATCGATCCTAGTTAAAAGGAAATACAATTTTAAATTTCGCCGCGTTACCGCGTAGATTTCCTAGCATGTAACACATATACATTATATGAGAAGGCACCAATATGTGCAACTTGTATAATTTAGAATGTATTACATTATGTGTAACAAAATATGTTGCATTAAAAAACATTTAATTAATTATTGGTTTGAATATAAGTCTGGTGGGCCTACATGTTAATCTTGATCCAGTCCGTTAAATATTTTATTCCACTAAAATAATCTGCCAACCTCTTCTATCTCGGGCCTTATTTTATTGCTTACAATCCAATTGGTATAAGGATATTTAAAGGGTTAATAGGTACAAGGAATTCTCACATATGTTAAATGTGCCTTGATTTGTAATGAGTGTGATTCATCTAAATTATAGTGGTTATAGGTTCCTTGAACCTATTAGCCCTATAAATTTCCCTATACCAGTTGGATTGTAAGCATCACTGAACAACTCTCTACGTTGAAGCAATCCTATATTTTAGAGTGTCTAAAATCCTTTTTTGTGTGCGAGAGTGCCAGTGTGTGGTGTATCAACACATTGGTGGGACCATGTGTTGTTGATACAGGTGAGGAATCTTCTGGAGTCAAAGATCTAAGTGGGACCAAGGATATGGCAGCTTAGAGCATTGTTGTTTACTGAAATTACCAAGGGAGAACCTGTGTAGATTTTAGTGTTGACTTACAAGGGTTTGTAAGTGGTTCCATTCTCTATTTTAATAACTTTTATGTGGCTAAGTGTTAAGATAGAGTGACTGTGGTTGTTTGACCGTTGAACTTGTTAGTGTGTCACATTCTTTGAACTGTGATATTGGCTCAATCATTTCTGGGAGAAGTGTGGTCCAAGGGTGGACAATTGGCCTTGATCTTACAGTATATGTTCAGCTCACTATTTGTGAAATTGACCAAGTGTTAACTGGTCAAATTGGTGTGTTATTTGTCTTCTCTTATTTCTAGCTGAATTAGTGAAACCTCTTGCTGATTCAGTGCTTGAGTCATTGTGTGCTTGGTTGTCCCTGCTTGCTAATCTTGAATATATCCTGCTGCTTTTTGTTGCCTTGCACACCTTCCATTTGTTGTGCTGCACTTGATTCTGCTGAATCATCTGCACACTTACCCCTGCTGAGTCGCTACACTTGGTTTGATGATTATGTAATTAATCAAACATGCTGTAATTTGATGTACTGAAAATCTATCTACTGAATATTGTGTGCCCCTACCTGCTGATTTGTTGTGCTCAATTGCACCTTAACCTGCTGTTTGGCACTCTGCTGAGTACATGTTCTTGATCCTGCTGCGCCTCTTGCTGAATTGTATATGTTGTTGTATTGTTCTGATGAATATAGCTTGTAATAGGCTTATTACAATTTGTCTATTGATCTGCTAAAGAAGTGTGTTCTCAGACTTGATTCATAGCCCTGATAGTCTTAGCCTTTGTATTTGACTATCACTTTTGGGAATCAACCGAGTGGTCAGCCTTAATCTGATCAGCTAAGTGCTTGTATTAACAGTCTGTTGAGTTTTGTATCTGCTTGAAAGTTGTGGACTGCTTTTTGTGTATCTGTAAGCCTGAGCTTTAGTTGAACTGTTTGTAATATATTTTTGCTTACAAGTAATCTGCAATTTGCGGATTTGTTTTAATATACAATTTGTAAGTTGTGGTAATACATTCTGGTTGATTTCATTATAATATGAGTTATATCTTCTACAGCCCGTTTCACATAAGTTAATTTGTTAATCAGATCTTAATCAATAGATTCTTTCATATAACATATAACTTAACTTGTTTGGTAAAATAGTTAATTAATGGTAAATTATTATCTTATTTTTTATCACATAGACATGAAACAATTTAGTCTAATAACTACTTAAGTTTTGCTTACGGGACTTAGTTAATTAGGATTAAAACTGGTAGAAACATATTAAGATCTTTGCATAAATCGTATTCAGTAAAAAGAGACTGTGATTCATTCACCCCCTTTGAATCACACAGCGCATCGATCCTAACAATTATGTTGTGAATCATCAAGACTTATGTTGTAGCATGATGTGGCTTTTGGATGTAAACCTTTCATTAAACTTTTGGATTTGATTACTATTGGTTTAATGTTAAATCATATCTCCCGTTTAATTTGTCATTTCATGTCCAGTGGGATTTATTCTATTAGATTAGGGTAGCAGCTTTCCTATGAACTGTAGTACAACCACTCCACCACCACGGCTTCATCCTCTTCGACTTCCAACAATAACATTAGGAACACCTTGTGGAAAATTAAAGTAAAGCCAATGTTCATCCACTTTCTCTGGAAAATTCTCAATAACGCTTTGCCGATGGGAACTGCATTGCAGAAGAGGGGAATAAGCGATGGTCTATGTCAGGTTTGTCGCCGTCATGAGGAGTCCACAGGGCTCTGCATATTCGAATGTTTTATTCCACAAGTTGTGTGGGAAAATTACCACATGGGAGATTCTCTTTCAATAATGAGGCTACATTTTTTTTTCCAGAGTTCTTTGAGGCCATTTTTCAGCTGGGCAATAAAGAAGAGATAGTGCAAATTATATATATTATATGGAATATTTGGAAAGCTAGAAGCAATTGTATCTTTGATGAAAAAAAAGGGACGTCTCAACTCGGTCTTGCCTTCATCCATGGTAGAAGCAGAAGAGTTCCTTAAGTGACTATGTTAGAAGTCGTATTTGATTAATAAATAGGGGCAAGGGTCCAAAAGGACACATATTAGACTTAATTAGGCAAATAGGACACCCTTAAATTTTCATTGGTTATAAGGACATAAAATTAGTACATTGACCAATCTACCCTCGATTAATAAAAAAAAAGCAGTGCTCATTAAAAAAAGAGAGAAAGAAAGGCACCGAAAGAGAGCATGCACTCAAAGTTGTTTTAATTTGTTTTTTTTATTTTTTTGCTAAATGCTAAAAAGTTTTTTTTTCGATGACCACCGTGATGTATTGACCACCCCGATGCAGTGACCACCACGATGTGTTACAGTATGAAAGCTGATGGGAATGCTGAGTGCACTTTGCTGATCATGTGATGAGATCAGCAGCCTGCTGACAGTATAAAGACTCAGCAGCCTACTGATTAGTTTGATATAGTGTAATGTAGAAAACGGTTATTATGTTGTAATCTGTTGTAACCGTTTGTAACTTACTTCTGACTGATTCATGAGGAGTATGAAGCTATAAATACCCCATGATCAACCACATTGTAACTTCCAACTTGTAACTTTTATATGATCAATAACAATTCAGCATCAAAGCAGAAATTTGAGTATTTCTAAATGCTTTCCTGCGTTTTTTTCAATCTTTGAAAAATCTTGAGAGTGTTCTTCATTTTTCTGAGTTTTCAGTTTCTTGAGAGTAAACTGTCCTATCTTTTCCTATTTTTTGATCAGTTCTTGATCGGTTTTTTCACTATCATAGATTGATTTATGATCAATTCTGGAGTTCTTTATAGCCATGGTAGCTAAGAAACAAGAAATAAGTCCTCCAACCCATTCTATGTTCATCCAAATGAGAATCCTTCTCTGGTTCTTGTTCAACCATTGATGAATGGCAACAACTATAATCCATGGAAAATGTTTATGGAAATGGTGTTAATCACCAAGAATAAAATTGGCTTAAGTAGACGGTACAATTAAAAGGCCAGAAGCAGATTCACAGATTTCCATGCATGGAGACAATGTAATACAATAGTGAGATCATGGATCTTAAATTTTGTGGAGAACACCATTGCTCAAAGTTTGATGTACTTCAAGAATGCGCATGTAGTTTGGAAGAATCTTGCTGCAAGATTTTCAAATGTTGATTCATTAAGACTTTCAGATCTTCTTGAAAAAATGCATCTACTAAATAAAGGCACAGATTCTGTCAATCAATATTTCACAAAATTAATGATTCTTTGGGAAGAAATCAAGACCATCAGGCCTGTAACAATCCGTTCTTGTGATCCTCAATGTCACTGCAATGCAATTAGCAATCTGTTGGGTCATATGGAGGCTGAACATGTCATGAAATTCCTTAAAGGATTGAAGGATGAATTTGAACCAATGGTCTCACAGGCAATGTTGATGGTGCCCTTTCCAGAAATTCATGATGCCTTTGCAATGGCAATCAAGTTTGAAAGACAGAAGTTGTATGTGGCCAACAAGGCCAAGAATCAAGATTCCATGGTTCTATTGTCACAGAAGAATGGGCGGGGACAAAATCGGTATCACAATGAGACTAACTCTCTTTGCAAATCTCAGGGCCTAAAAATCCAAAACAGATGCAATGTAGTTTTTGTGGATTCAATGGTCATACTAAGGAGACTTGTTACAAGAAGCATGGTTTTCCTCCTGGCTTTAAATAAAAAAAAAGGGCGAATATGGTAGAAGAGGAACAATCAGTAGAAGAAGATCAGGCACCAAGCAGGTCTGTTGGACCATGGTTTCCCAATCTCACTGCACAACAACTTGACAAGTTGATGGCTCTTCTGAATGATCCTCCTAGACATGCAGGATTTGTTGTTGGCCAACCTTCTGATATTGTCACACATTACTCACCTTCTACAGGAACATGTGACCTAAATTTAGTAAGATCAACACAATGGATCTTGGACTTTGGTGCCGAGATCACATTGTAGGATCATTAGATCTCATTAAGCAATCCCAAACCTTCGCTACAGCATAAAATAGGATTACCTAATGGAAATAATGTATTTGTCACACATATAGGACAAGTGAGGATCAAGACTCAACCGGTCCTACATGATGTGTTTTGCATCCTGGTTTTAAGTATAACCTTTTATCCTTACCCTCTTTTATTAATCATACAAAAGGTGCAAATTGTTTTTACATTAACAAGTGTGTTTTGCAGACAAGAACAAGGAAATGATTGGTTCAAATTGAGTTCTGAGAGGACTTTATGTCATGGATCAACCAATAAGACTTTCATTTGCCAATGTCAGTAAAAATAACACCTTGTCTCGATACATTAGATGATGCTCTTTTATGGCATTCTGAGACTAGGACACTGTTAGATAAGAGACTGCAAGTCATTAGTTCACAGTCTGCTGATGTCCAATTTTGTGATCATTACCTTTGATATGTTTGTCCCATGGCAAAATTAAAGAAAAAACATTTTCCATTAAGTACAACTGCTGTTAATTCTGTTTTTGATCATGTTCATATGGACATTTGGGGTCATTTAAGACAGCATATTGTGAATGGACAACAATATTTTCTTACTGTTGTAGATGATTTTTCTAGATTTACTTGGGTTTTTCTTATGAGGCATAAATCTGAAGTTTCTGACCTTGTTAAATTTGTTTCTACTCAGTTCATAAAATTATTAAAATAATTAGATCTGACAATGGTGCAGAATTTCAACTTACTGACTTTTATGCTCAGCAGGGTATCATACATCAGACATCCTGTGTAAGTACACCTGAGAAAAATGGTATTGTTGAAAGAAAACATCAGCACTTGCTGAATATCGCAAGAGGTTTGAGGTTCCAGAGTAATCTACCCATTGAATATTGGGGTTTCTGTCTTTTACATGTTGTAAAATTGATTAATGCCACACCCACACCACTGCTGAAAGAAAGCACTCCACATGAAGTCCTTTGTAGCACTAAACCATACTATTATGTGTTTAAAGTTTTTGGTTGCTTAGTCTTTTCTTGCACACTTCAGCAATATAGGACCAAATTTGACTCAAGATGTAGGACTTGTGTCTATCTTGGGAATTCAAATACATCCAACGGTGCTATTCTCTTAGACATTACCAATAAAGATATCTTAGTTGCTAGAAATACTCAATTCCATGAAACTTATTTTCCTCTTTTTCAACATGTTTTAGGAAAGCCTAGATATCTTGCTGACATGCATGTTCCTTTGCCAGTAATGGACAATTTTGATGACCTGCCGAATGAACCACCAGATCAACCTGCAATGGGATCGACAGCAGCTGATACATCCAATGAAAGACATGCACCAGTAAATCAGGCTCCTGAACCCACACAACAAAGAAGGTCCACAAGAACAATGAAATCACCACCCATAATGTTCAACAGACTCCATATTTGCTGAGTGCAGTCATGAGTCTGGATAACCTCTCAACAGACTATGCCAGATTCATTAATGCTGTTGATGTTGTTAAAGAGCCTAAGACCTACAATCAGGCTATCAAGCATGATGAATGGAAGGAGGATATGAACAAAAAAATTGAAGCCTTGCAAAAGACTCACACATGGGAGATAATTGATCTGGCCCCAGGCAAGAAATCCATAGGGTGCAAGTGGGGGTACAGAATCAAACACAATCCTGATGGATCAGTAAGGAGATACAAAGCTAGACTAGTAGCAAAAGGCTTCACTCAGACATATGGGATTGATTATCAAGAAACCTTTTCCCCTGTTGTCAAAATCACCACTGTTAGAACCTTCCTGCAAAGAAGAACCAATAATAATTGGCATCTACATCAACCGGATGTCAACACGCTTTTACATGGAGATCTACATGAAGAAGTATACCCGCAAACCCGGGTTGTGCAAGAACTAAACCAAACCAAGTTTGCTAACTTACCAAATCATTATATGGCCTCAAACAAGCTGCGCAGACAATGGAATTCCAAATCAATCAATCATTGGAGGCTCAAGGATTCATTCAATCCAAACATGACCACACTTTGTATTCACAAAAAGGGTCAGGACAATCATTTATTGCCTTATTGGTATATGTAGATGACATCATAGTTGTTAGCCCTAGTGAAATGTTGATTCAGCAAGTTAATGGTGCTTTACATCAATAGTTCACCATCAAAAATCTTGGAAAATTGAGATATTTCCTAGGGATTTAGATCTAGATGCCCAAAAGTCATATCCATTTCACAAAGAAAATACACACTTAACCTCCTGTAAGAATATGAATTTTTGGGAGCCAAACACCTTTAAGACACCTATGGAGTCTAAGCGGACTTTACAACATGGTGATTCACCACTTTTAGAAGACAACACTGCATACAGATGCTTAGTAGGTAAATTGATTTACATCACTTTTACCAGACCAGACATTGCTTTAGCAGTACAACAACTAAGTCAATTTCTAGACTCTCCTACTGAAAATCATATGAAGGCAGTGTTAGGAAATCAATGCGGGAACGCAGCGGAATTCAAAAATTTGATTTCCTTTTCCCCAAGATCGACTTCGTTTAAGCAATAAACGAATAAACTAAAGACGGCGGTTACCTTGGTTGATCTAAAAGATCGACGCTTTGACCGTCTGAGAGAGTAGTTCGACATGGAGCCGCCCAAGTGTTCGGCCTCTACCGCTAGTCCACACGAACACTCGCGAATCCCACCATGGATTGCTATCGGAAAACCCCGGTTGCTTGACCGGACTTTTCCTCCTCACAAACTCACTACACGAAGCCCTCTTTCTTACACAAGAACTATGAGTTCTTGCAATTTTTCACAAGAACAATTGCTCTTGGAAGAATGGTGTACAAAAGAGCTTGGCAAGCCCTCTTATTTATAGTGTAAGAGGCGCTTTATTGCTTGGAGTGGAGGAAGAAAACTTTTTTCCAATAAAAATAAGGAAAATCAATTAATGTGATTTATCTCTCTTTCCATAATTTAATTTTCCAATATCTTATATTGATTATAAATTATGTTATTACCATAAATCTATTTTTTCTCAAAATCAATTAATATCCAAATAATCAAGCATGTCAATTTGATCAATTGCAATTCACGTGTGTGTCAATTACACACACAAATGTAGCCACAATATATATTGGATATATATATATTAATATCTTATATTAATATATGGTAATACCATTAATTAAATTGCAAAATCCATGTGTATCAATATACACATTAAATTTCGACATACATCATATATGTATTTTAATTAATCAACATAATTAATATCTTGTATCTTATTTATTCATAATAAATAAATACTACCATATTAATTTACCACTATAACCTTTATAGTATCGAGATAAACTTTCCTTATTTGGTTATCGTCTATAACCACATTTTAATCCGGTGGATGTTCATATGTGTGTGACCCGATAGGCTTCGAATATGTTGGCCGTAGACACAAAGTGCAAATTACTTAAAATGCCCTTCATACCTAACGATCACGGGATAGCGTCTAGCAACACACCGTGACCCCAATCATCGGAAGAGTCAAATGCAATGACTACTACCTTTCATGTGAAACGATTTACGTGTAACTTACAATCCTATCGCTATAATAATATCCCAACGGTCGCGTCGTCGAGTGTCAAACATTGACGACCGTGTCTTATAGTCTGGATATCAGGCTCTCTCGAAGTAACACGTTTACTCCCACTTTGCAAAGATTCACGAGAACGAGACATTCCTTATAAGAAGGCCCTTTCGGATATTTACCCCTACTGATAGGGTACGCGATTCCCGGACGACCAATCATGTATACTCCGCGATGCTTCAAGATCACACCCAATCACTACCGCATGATCGCCCGTGGCTGAAACCTTAATAGTGTCAAAGCATGACAATCCACACCGTGATGCCATGAAGACTCGGTCCTGAGGATCATTATTACACAACCGCCACATAGTGTGACACTTATATCGTGTGTAAGTGGGTCGATCCTAACGTCGCATTCTCTAATACACGCCCACGCATACCCAAGTGTCTCTACACTTCGATAGATTTAGATCTATCCCCGCCTACAAAAGCAGAAGACATCTAATACGTGCTGAGTCTGCTTATACTATCAATGCCCTGTTTGATAGTACGTCGACTAGAGACATTTAAGTATCAAACTTATTAAAGTGATTAGAGATCTCATCAACCATAATCACCTATCATGGTTTCTCTATCACAGTTTAATACTAAGGACGTTAACATATAACAATTCATAATTGGTTCTTTAAAAGAACATATATATATATGACAACAGAATAAGCCATTTTATATATGCATAAAAATAAAGAAATAGTACAAATGATCCGACCGGTCGGATCAGTCCAACCCGATTGGGTTTAGGACACTATTTCAACAATCTCCCACTTGGCCTAAAACCAATCACTCATACACACAAGACCAAGTTGAAACACAAGAATCTTATGCAATACTACTTGCAACCAAACTCTAGCCTTAAACGGATCGCTATCCGTGGGGACTCAGACTATCTCCATATCATGTTCCAATTGACCAAGTCAAAGGAACTGTCTCAACACACACACGAATCTCTGACGAGACCCTGGTCCTTGCTCCAAGCAATGAATCCACTTACTATATCGGCTATATATAGAAAGGTGGAAGAACCACATAAGGTTCGAGAATGAACCTCCTAGATCCATGTCTTTGCTCCCACCACTCGCGCCTCCAAGGCACTCACTGTGTTTTGGCCTAGTTGTAGATTTTACAGACCCATAAGCTAGAACATTTCTAGCTCAACGTATCACTTTAAATAAAGTGATTTGCAAACCCGCACCGTAGCTCCCACTTGCCTTCGTAAGACTCAGGATATACGTCTGTATAACTATATTTACCTGATTCCCAGTTTCAATAAACTAAGAATATTTCCTTAACTTGTTTAAGGATTTTCTCGTCATTACTTTTATGATGGTTCCAATTGCCGTAGAGAGGGAAACCTTTCATAAGCATCATCTTTCACCTTATCTTTAGGACCAATGTCCTAACATAGGCAGATCTCGCGATCTATGCTAAACTTCTTTTAGCATCACATCTATATAGGTAAACTATAATCTAACAGCAGTTAAATCTATCGCTATAGATTCTTATTTCTAAAATAAGAACTGCTAATCCAAGTGCTTTCGTAAAGACCTTGAATTACCAAACATTAATTGACTGTGACATGGGGTGGTAACTCCTGAGAAAGATATTTAATATCTTACTCAAAAATCGTAATATACTCCCACTATCCATCTTGCACATAGGCATATCCGTCTTTCGACTGAATCAAACTCCTTTGATTATCAAACAAAGAAATCGTCTAGAGAAACTTGTCTGAGTCCATAAATGGACCTCGTGGGCTCACATATCATGTTATCGTCTATGAATATCAGGCTGTTTGCCCAATGTTTTCAACACTATCATATAGCCATGATACGAAGTTATAACAAGCATCATCCGATTAGAATCAGGCTCACCGGCGGCATAAAGGTAATTACAAGGTTTACACCCCATACCCTTCAAATTTCTCACTATAGCCTTATGGTAATCGTATTACTATCCATGTCGACCTTTCAGAGGACACTCCTTAGGTAAGACAGACTAGGTTCGCAACCTGGTTGTCACCGATGGAATCTAATTCGATTTTATGGCTCCTAGCCATATCTCTCAATCCCGCTTTTAAACATTCTTTCATAAGTCGTGAGATATACATTCATCAAGATGAACATACCAAAGACCCTTTTGGGCTTGAGGTTATCCACGAGACTTACGTAACTTTTGTGTGCACTTTGCGCGTGATCTACACCTCATCGCTATGCAAGGCGTCGCTCCACGCTCCATTGGTTGAATATATCTTTGTGGTTCTCAAACTCTTTTGAGATCTTATTCACTCCCACTGCTTTTCTTTTGGAAGAAACACTTCCTCTAGAAGACAAAGATGTTTGGAGACAAACATTTTGCTCCACGGACAAGTAAATAATATCCAGCGTGCTAGCTAAGATATTCCACAAAGTTGCATATGTCGTACTAGGCTCCAAGCCTTTCGACTCGCCACGACAACTTTAAACCATCGGTTAAGATAGATTCGACATTATCCTCTTCCATATCTAATATGGAATTTATTCAACCTTTATTCTTTGGAACTAAGTTAAGTATAAGGGCACTTATCCCGAACGGGTAAGGGATACATCGCATGGCTTGCGTCACACCTTTATCATATAAAGTGTTATTTCCATTTTGGGAACACAATCTAATTGCGTATCCCAAAGATGGTATCCTTCAAGGAGAATCTTGTTCCTTTCAGACGACTTCAAACACCCTTCGTATTAATTACTTCAATCCAATTGAATATTAATTCCTAAATAGCTCATCAATCTCATATTCGCATTTCTAGCTCGAACTTTTCGGGCTTTCCGAATTGTCGTACTTCAATAAGTACACTTGACTATTTCTAACAATAGTTATAGAGATTAACAAACAATTATTTGTAGCATTAATTGTCATAAGCCAACAAACATCGGTATGTTTAGGCTCTAGTCAATCTTCTAGGTTTCATAACCTTTTCTTAAAAGGGTATTTTAGTCCTCTTTGGATGAGGTACGTATAACCCACATGATTCATAATCATATGGTTCAACATCATCAGAATGACGTTTGATTACACGCTTCCCTTCCAGAGAGACTGTCCCTAGAACAACCACAAATCAAGGATAACAGCCATACAAATATTTAGTTAAGATCTTATCACATATATCAACTATATAGTGACAACAGTCTAGTATGTTAGGTTCAGTGACCTTCCAACTTTATCGGAATAACATTTATTCTTTACAATTGAATATGTCTACTAAATCCTAACAAATAACTGAAAGTATGTTCTTCACAAGAACCAGAACATAATAACATTTATTTAGTTCTCTTATCAGTTTACTAGATCCAGAATGTGGTAAGTGTTACAACGTTTGCTTCACCTTCCATGTCTGTACTAACCTTTCTAATTTAATCACACTCGTAAGATATCATATATCTGAGAGTTGACTTTGAACTTAGACAGATTTATCTCAACTCACTTGCCTAGAATAGAAAAATCAATAAGTTCTCTATTTAAGCACATGCCCTAACTTTCCTTTTAATCCTTCAAGCACTTGTAAATTTTTTTCTTAGTATAGTCTTCATAAGACTTAAGAAAGATCACGAGCCATGTCTTTGATTTCCTTTCATAAAGAAAATCTAAAGTTTATTAAATAGTTTATTTAACCTTTTGAATCGTATTCAAAACATTGACTATTTAATTAACCTTTAAGCAATGATTAAAGAATTAAGTCGATACTTAAATCTTATAATTTTGAAAACAACCTTTCCAAAATTAGATGTGGTCATTCTCATTCAACGCTTGAATTATTTGTTATCGTATGATCAATGATCATCTTGGATCGTATCCAATATCATGAGCTTCCGCTTTCCTTTAATAATTAAAGTCTCGGAGTACAACATCAATTATGTAGTCTCCTTGTCTCTAACTACTATAACGGGATTGCTCGTGTCATTGCTTATTTTAAAAGGATTAAAACTACTTAACCATATTTGAGAACGTTTCTCAAAAGTACTTGATCATAATTTGGTTTTACTAATCGAGAATTAAACATAAATATAAAGTTTGCTAAAACTACAACATAAAAATGAAAATAAATGAGTGTTGTTGTTTATACACGCAAAATCAAAAATGGTCTTTTGGTTTATGATTTTGCTCCCACTAGTCAACTACTTCCAATTGACTTTCAAGAATTATTAATTTCTTTAGTGGACAAGATCCTACTAAACTACCGCGACCCCGCTTTGGTGGTGGGCCGAAAATAGTCTAATAGGTAGACAACAACCCTTTGTCAATCGTATCTTATACGACTCTTGTTGTTTGACTAGTCAACTCTTTGACAATTTTCATCTTATGAAGTAGTCAAACCCTTGCCTCTAAAATCCAAACGACCCCCGCTTTGGTCGGGTGGCGAGAGAATTCTTAGTCAAGTCATAACCCCAATATTCGTGAGATCTCATACGATCATATCTCGATAATGACGATATACCGAGTGTAGGTCAACCCCTGCTTTGGCTGATGAGTTGGATCCGAACAAGGGCTCTTCACCGTCATTATAATATGGGGAGGCAATTTCAACTTGATTCTTTTGAGGTGGAAGTATTTATGTAAATTAATTCACTTAATTAATTTAATTATGGTCTCATCATAAATATGTCTATCTCTATAAACATACATCCTACACATTTATCTAGATCGTGCTAGTCATGCATCTATCGTATCATATAAAATAAATACAAGCACAAAATAAATAAATGCGTAAAGTAACCGGTATGATCATGGACTTTTTCCTAGGTGCGGTTTCAATACAAATCGATTAAAACCGCTGGTCACAATCTAAAAGTAGTAGTGCAACCGCCAATAGGATCTTTAATGCTCCATCCTCCAATGTGATCTTTATTTTCTTCTCTTTCTTTGGTCTCCATCTTCCGCTCCATTCTTGTTACATTTAATTCTATCTAATAAAATAAATACACCCGCCAGAGCACGGAGGAGCTAACGGGAATGGGATAAATGCAGAAAATAAACTAGGTCACGTTTTTCATAACGGCCTAGGACAACTTTTAAACCAACAGAAAATTTAAATCATTCACATCTATCCTATCGGTTGAGTCAATGATCAATCGGGTCCATATAATCATATTATATCTACTATATCTAATCCATACAATTAAATCTTATGAAAAAGATAAAATTAAAATTTAACTACTTGCGTCTTAATTAATCAATTAACATTTAATCCATTAAATAATTTTATCTAATCAATTAACTAATTAACATTTAATTAATTAAATGATTTTAATCGAAATAAAATTAACGATTAATTTTAAACGATTTAATTTTAATTAATTAGAACTATTCTAAAATTAAATTAAAATTAAATCTCTCTTTTGTTTCTTTCCTTTTTATTCGTAATCAAAGGGATGTCGTTGGTTTCTAAACCATGACACGACTAAACAACGAGATATCTATGCACAATAAATATCACGGGACGAAAAATCGAGCACATCGAATTAACGAAGAGTGGGTTCACGAGAATCCATCACTCAACCTCGACTTAACGTATCGTGATTTGAATCTTGCATCTATCGACTAATCACAACTATGAACTATATTGAAACATAAATACACAAAACAAAAATTTCTTTTAGTGTATCGCGTTTCTGAATCAAAATATATCATCTTTTAATTACGTGATTTAAACGATAAAATTAACTACGCAAATAAACACGCTTATTGCTTAAGCTCAAGCTCTCTCGATACCAATTGTTAGAAATCAATGCGGGAACGCAGCCGAATTCAAAATTTGATTTCCTTTTCCCCAAGATCGACTTCGTTTAAGCAATAAACGAATAAACTAAAGACGGCGGTTACCTTGGTTGATCTAAAAGATCGACGCTTTGACCGTCTAAGGAGAGTAGTTCAAAGACGGGAGCCGCCCAAGTGTTCGGCCTCTACCGCTAGTCCACACGAACACCGCCGAAATCCCACCATGGATTGCTATCGGAAAACCCCGGTTGCTAGACCGGACTTTTCCTCCTCACAAACTCACTACACGAAGCCCTCTTTCTTACACAAGAACTATGAGTTCTTGCAATTTTTCACAAGAACAATTGCTCTTGGAAGAATGGTGTACAAAAAGAGCTTGGCAAGCCCTCTTATTTATAGTGTAAGAGGCGCCCCTATTGCTTGGAGTGGAGGAGAAAAACCTTTTTCCAATAAAAATAAGGAAAATCAATTAATGTGATTTATCTCTCTTTCCATAATTTAATTTTCCAATATCTTATATTGATTATAAATTATGTTATTACCATAAATCTATTTTTCTCAAAATCAATTAATATACAAATAATCAAGCATGTCAATTTGATCAATTGCAATTCACGTGTGTGTCAATTACACACACAAATGTAGCCGCAATATATATTGGATATATATATATTAATATCTTATATTAATATATAGAATACTATTAATTAAATTGCAAAATCCATGTGTATCAATATACACATTAAATTTACGACATACATCATATATGTATTTTAATTAATCAACATAATTAATATCTTGTATCTTATTTATTCATAATAAATAAATACTACCATATTAATTTACCACTATAACCTTTATAGTATCGAGATAAACTTTCCTTATTTGGTTATCGCTACATAACCACATTTTAATCCGGTGGATGTTCATATGTGTGTGACCCGATAGGCTTCGAATATGTTGGCCGTAGACACAAAGTGCAAATTACGAAAATGCCCTTCATACCTAACGATCACGGGATAGCGTCTAGCAACACACCGTGACCCCGATCATCGGAAGAGTCAAATGCAATGACTACTACCTTTCATGTGAAACGATTACCGTGTAACTTACAATCCTATCGCTATAATAATATCCCAACGGTCGTGCGTCGAGTGTCAAACATTGACGACCGTGTCTTATAGTCCTGGATATCGCCTCTCTCGAAGTAACACGTTTACTCCCACTTTGCAAAGATTCACGAGAACGAGACATTCCTTATAAGAAGGCCCTTTCGGATATTTACCCCTACGATAGGTACGCGATTCCCGGACGACCAATCATGTATACTCCGCGTGCTTGAAAGATCACACCCAATCACTACCGCATGATCGCCCGTGGCTGAAAACCTTAATAGTGTCAAAGCATGACAATCCACACCGTGATGCCATGAAGACTCGGTCCTAAGGATAATTACACAACCGCCACATAGTGTGACACTTATCTCGTAAGTGGGTCACCTAACGTCACGCATTCTCTAATACACGTCCACGCATGGTCAAGTGTCTCTACACTTCGATGAGACGAGATCTATCCCCGCCTCTAAAGACGTAAGACATCTAATACGTGCTTAGTCTGCTTATACTATCAATGCCCTGTTTGATAGTACGTCACCTAGAGACATTTAAGTATCAAACTTATTAAAGTGATTAGAGATCTCATCAACCATAATCACCTATCATGGTTTCTCTATCACGATTTAATACTAAGGACGTTAACATATAACAATTCATAATTGGTTCTTTAAAAGAACATATATATATGACAACAGAATAAGCCATTTTATATATGCATAAACATAAAGAAATAGTACAAATGATCCGACCGGTCGGATCAAATCAACCCGATTGGGTTTAGACACTATTTCAACAGCGAATTATAAAGTCTTGAGAGGTATTTGAAGACTAACTCTGGTCAAGGACTTTTTTACCCAGCAGACAACACTCTTGCACTTAAATGTTTTACAGATAGTGATTGGGCTGGTTGTCCTGAAACAAGTAGGCCAGTCAGGTTATATGATGTTCCTAGGAGATGATGCAATATCCAGGAAGGCAAAGAAACAAACAACAATTGCTAGAAGCTCATCAAAGGCTGAGTACAAGGCCATGGCAAATGCAGTTTGTGAAATCTAATGGCTGATTTACATACTACAGGAATTACAAGTTCCAGTTCAGTTGCCTGCTGTGTTATTTTATGACAATACCAGTGCCATGCACATTGCTCATAATCCTGTCTTTCATGAAAGAACAAAACACATTGAATTGACTGCCATGTTGTGAAAGACAAAGTCAAATCAGGACTTATCAAACTTCTTCCAATCAATACAAAATAAAAAATAGCTGACATCCTCACCAAGGCCTTCGATGCACCCATTTTCTCCTATCTACTAGACAAATTGGGAATTTCGAAGATTTTCCAGAATTCAAGTGGCTGATGGGAATGCTGAGTGCAAGCTGTTCATGTACCACTATCAGCTTGAGGGGGGTGTTATATTATAAAAATTGATGGGAATGTTGAGTGCACTTGGCTGATCATGTGATGAGACCAGCAGCTTGCCGACAATATAAAGACTCAGCAGCATGCTGATTAGTTTGATATAGTGTAATGTAGAAAACGGTATTCTGTTGTAATCTATTGTAACCGTTTGTAACTTACTTCTGACTGATTCATGAGGAGTATGAAACTATAAATACCCCATGATCAGCCACATTGTAACTTCTAACTTGTAACTTTTACCTGATCAATAACAATTCCGCATTTTTGAGAATTCTATAAACTTCATCACGATGCGTTGACCACTGCAATGCAGTGACTATCGGGATGCAATGACCACCTCGATGCAGTGACCGCCGCGATGCATTGACCATCGGGATGCAATTAGCACCACGATGCAGTGACCACCGCGATGAAATGACATTTGATGTTGCGACACCGCTATGACATTTGATATATTTTTTGATTTAATTTCAGAAAATCAATTTGTTTTTTCATAAAATCGACATCAAACGTCTATATCTTTTAATATAATTAACCGAGCCGGTCTCGAGTTTTAAAATATAGTAATTAAAAGTACCTCGTGAGCTAATCGAGCTTCATTAAATAATTATTTAAATAATTATATCTGTTAAATTTATTATAATATATTCTTTTTATAATTCAAAAAGTATTATTCGAATTCGAAATTAAACGAGTCGAGCTCGATCTTGTTATAATTTATTAAAAATTAAATGAATCCTAAGAAAATAATCAAGCTTACGAGTAGAAAGTCGAGCTATATCGAGCATTTAATGAGTCGAGTTCGATCTTGCCTTTTACGGCTCGATTGAGACCAAACTTTTTAGTCGGGTCGAGCTTGAGCCATAGGGAGTATCGACTCGACTTGGCTCTAGTACACCCCTAATGTGAATGACACTACACTTATTTTACAAAGTTACTAAATTTGTGTATCAAATTATATATGCAGTGACATCAATGTCACTGCATCAATTCTCTAAAGAAGTGACAATGCCATCCTTGCTGGCGAAAACACAACAGAGTTCAAAATGTGCATCATCACAATAATAATATATCAATATAAGCAAAGTGTACTAATTTTCCACGGCAGAAAAGAATCTTCCTCACACTTTTACATACTCAAATAGACTCAATTATATTTGCAACAATAGGCAATTATCCATAGTACTATGATCACAAGAACGGTATAAGTTGTTTCCATGGTCACAAATGTTGGACGCTTAAATGGACTGGGCCCTACCACGGATTATGCAGACATTATGCTTCAACAAAACTGCATATTACTACAAGGAAATACAGTTCTTGCCATTGAAAAAATGAGGAAGAACAAAACATAAAATCAATTCCTGGCAGTGGCGGACCCAGAATTTTTTTTAGTGAGGGCCAAATTTAAAAAAAAGGTGAAAAAAAGACAATAGCTAAGTTTTGAACCCATGACATTAGGATAAATAACAAAGCTTCCAACCAGGTGATCTAAGTGAATAATTATATTAAAAAAATTCTGAAATAATATGCATACACGGTTTTAATATTATTAGAGGGTATATTAGTAACTTCGTCCGGAAATTTGAATGAGGTCCATGCACCCCACCCCTAAAGGGCTGGGTCCGCCCCTGATTCCTGGTAGTAGAGAAAATTTGCATTGTTGCATCTCGGCATCGAAATCATTCAATCCTCACAAACTATTGTGTGAACTTTCATTCATTGGGTGATCTGAACAACCCTATGAAAGTTCAACCAAAGCAACTCCACACTTGGTGAACTCATGAATCTTATCGAATATGCAAAATTACATTTCTTCTCCTACAGTTGGTTGTTTCCTCAATAAAAACAACTCACTTGAAGCTCAAATCTCATTATACCAAACATATTCAAAATTTAATTTAAAAAAAGGAAGCAAAAAATGAGGGGGATAGGGCTGTTGTGAAGGAACCATTTGAATGCCAGCGTGAAATACTCCACATCGAAAGCATTTTCAATTTCCGAAATCGACAACAGGCATTCTGGATAAACTTGAAAGCAATTTAGTCACAGAAAGGCTGTTCATTAGGAGATACTCCACATCCTCCACTGATAGTTTTGTGCGACCAGCAATGACGCTCAATGGAATGGTTATGTCCTCTATTTAAGAAAACAACTTGATTATTCACTGGATAAATAGGGGTGAACAAAAATTTGGAAAACCAAACCAACTGGTCGAACCAAATTGAACCAAACCGTAAAGGCATAAACCATGGTTGTTCATTTGATTTTGATCTAGGGAAGTATCGGTGTCTGTTTGTGATTCTAAGTCATATTCATTTCCAATCGTATTAATATGTAATGTTGTTGTGGGGGTGTTGGGGGTGTCAGGTGTTACTTGATTTTCAGAAGATGAGCTGGTTGTCATCTTTTGAAGTCTATTTTGTAAAATAAATGGACGGCAATGCAAACTATATCATAAAATAATGGACGGCAATAATGTAAAATAATTCTTATATGAAATATGTAACGCTTTGTCAAAGAAACATGAAGGAGTTTATACCTTAATTAAAATGTTTAAAACGGATACAATTGTGGAGATACAAATGTTAGAAGACGATTGACTCTTCCTTCTTGTCGTTGAAGGATACATTTGTGGAGATACAAATGTATTGTGTTTTCATTAATTCAACTGAATAGCAGTGGTACAAATATATAGGCCTACAACTACTTGGCCAACAAGTCACAATAAAATAAATACATAAGAATAACATTTAGCTAATTCCAAGATTGTCCCCGACACGCCCCCACAATCCCGTGGGAAGTGGCTAAACACGGAGATTGGACTTGAGACTGGCACAACGAGGCTGAGCCAACGGTTTGGTGAGGGCATCGGCTAACTGATCCTTCGATGAGATAAAAGAGATGCCGAGCTTGGGAGCTGCAACTAATTCACGAACATGGTGGAAATCGATCTCTATGTGCTTCGTGCGGGTATGAAACACCGGATTGTGAGCAAGGTAGGTGCGCCAATATTATCACACCAAAGAGTAGGTGGGGAAGATAACGGAACCTGCATTTCATGCAGAAGACTGCAAATCCATTGGAGTTCTGCGGCGGTGTTAGATAGTGTCTTATATTCGGCCTCGGTGCTACTCTTTGAAACGGTCAAGTGTTGCTTACTACGCCAACTAATGATATTGTCACCAAGGAGACACAATATGCCCCAACAGAACGATGATTATCACTGTCAGCGGCCCAATCAGAATCAGAATAAGCCTGGAGTAAAATAGGTGACCGGCGGGAGAAGAAGATACCATCGGAGACAGTATGCTTAAGATACTGGGGAATACGCTTAACTTCAACCCAGTGAGCTTCGGTAGATGAATGCATAAACTTACTAACCTTGTGGACCGCGAAGGCAATATCAAGCCGAGTGAAACTGAGATACTGCAGACCGCCAACAATAGTGCGGTAAAGTGAAGGATCGGCACAGGGAGGGCCGGCGTCAAGGGTAAGATGGGTGGAGGCCGACATAGGTGTCAGACAAGGCTTGGCCTTGTCCAGAGAGGCACGCTGCAGAAGCTGAAAGATATACTTGCGCTGAGTGAGAAATAGCCCATCGGAGGTATGAAGCACCTCAATGCCAAGAAAATAGGACAGAGAACCAAGGTCCTTAACCGGAAAGTGCCGACCAAGATATATAGGAGTTAACCTGCTCAACAAGAGAAGACGACGAGCGGTGTCAGCTTTTGAGCCAACAAACCCAAACTGAGTCAAGACATCGGTGAAGCGAGAGAACCAAGCACGTGGAGCCTGAAGAAGGCCATAAAGGCTGTGGCGAAGACGGCAAACATAATCAGGATAATCGGGGTGAACAAACCCCTGCGGCTGCTGCATATAAACGGGCTAAGATAAATGCCCATGGAGGAAAGCATTCTGAATATCCACTTGTCGAAGAGACCAACCCTGCGAAACAGCAAGAGACAAAAGAAGACAGATAGTGACCGGTTTGACAACCGGGCTAAAAGTGTCAATAAAATCAACTCCTGCGGCCTGATGAAAACCCTTAGCCACAAGGCGGGCCTTGTGACGCTCAAAAATGACCACCGCGTGACGTTTAATGAGATAAACCCATTTATTGCCAATAATATTCATACGAGGATGTGGAGGAACAAGATCCCGGGTCTGGTTGCGTAACAATGCATCGATTTCCTCTCTCGTAGCAGTACGCCAATTCAGGTGTTTAGAGGCTTCGGTATAGGAAGTATGGTCTAGGGCGTCGGTAGAGGCAACAAGAGCTTTAGGAAGCGGGTAGCGGATAAAGTCAGGCCGAGAAATAGGTTTGAGGGAATTGGTTTTGGTACGAGTAACCATGGTGTGAGTAGGAGCAGGTAGGGAAGGAGACAGTCCTGAGAGGCCGAGGCCGGCAGGCGCAGGAGGTGGGTGGGGAAGGCTTAGGAGCGGAAGCCGGAGATGGTGGGTCCGGGTCGGAAGGAGCCGGCATGAGAGGTGGTTTTTGTGGAGGTGCAGGCGAAGTGGTACAATGAGATTATCAACAAGTGGGTTTTAAGGGAGAAGGTGTATAAGGAAAGACATATTCATCGAAAACCACGTGGCGAGCAATATAGATACGGCCAGAGGTAACGTCCAAACATTTATAACCGTGGTGGGAAGGAATATAGCCGAGAAAGGCGCAAATTTTAGAGCAGAAATCAGTCTTGTGATGGTTGTAGGGACGGAGATAGGGCCAGCACACACAGCCAAAGACTCGAAGGAATGTATAGTCAGGAGACCGACGGTAGACCATTTCAAAGTGAGATTTTTCATAGAGGACTTTGGTGGGAAGGCGGTTGATAATATAAGTGGCAGTGATAAAAGCATCCTCTCAATAGGGAAACGGAAGGTTAGATTGGGCAAGAAGAGATAGGCCGACTTCAACAATTTGACGGTGACGACACTCAATGGCATCAACCTGTTCGTGTGTATGAGGACAGGAAAGGCGATGCCGGATGCCAAGAGAGTTAAGAAGAGTGGAAACGCGATTGTACTCATCACCCCAGTCAGTTTGGATGGATTTTAGTTTAGTATTGAACTGGCGTTCAATCATAGCAAGAAAGTCAGGAAAGATGGTTTCAATATCAGATTTATTTTTCAGGGGATAAAGCCATAGGTATTTCGTGAAGTCATTGAGAAAACCGACATAATGTGGGAACCATAAATAGAGGTTCATCTGAGGGCCCCAAACATCGGAGTAAATCAAATCCAAAGGAGCAGTAGAGGTAAAGTCAGATGTATATAGAGGGAAGCTGTGACTCTTAGCTAATTGACAAGGGGCACACACAGTATGAGGTGTTTTAGCAGGATTAAAAGTGGGAAGACTCTTTAGGGCTTGACGGAGAACAGAGTATGAGCAATGACCGAGGTGCTGATGCCACGTGGTGAAAGAGGTAACGGAGGAGGAAAAGGATTGAGCAAGAGCACGGGGTTGGTGAAGCAGGGTGGAGAAGTGATATAGTCCATCCTTTACGAATCCCCTAAGATGAACGTGACCGGAATAATCTTTGACAAGAAAATAAGACCCATGAAATTCAAAATACACGGAATTGCCAGAGGCAAATTTATGCACAGATAAGAGGTTTCTGGTGATAGAGGGGGTAACAAGAATATTTGATAAGAGGTTTCTGGTGAGGAAGCAAGTGTTGTTTTTTTTTTAAGAAGAACAGGGCTACCGGAGGGGAAGAAGAAGTTTTTTTTTTGTTTGGTTTAGGGTTTAAGGAAGAATTGACATAACGAGAGAGAGAAAATCGAGACCTCTGATTCCATAACATAATTAAAGATGTATTCTGTTTTCATTAATTCAACTGAATGGCAGTGGTACAAATATATAGGCCTACAACTTTTTGGCCAACAAGTCACAATAAAATAAATACATAAGAATAACATTTAGCTAATTCCAAGATTGTCCTCGACACAATCAGTTAAGAGAATCTCAAGTACATGTTAGTTCACAACTCACCACCGTTAACTCTTTCTTCTCTTTCTACTTCCTCAACACCATTATTTGTAATATGTGAATGCTGATTTGCATGACTTACTTCCTTTAATGATGTTGATGAACTTAATCATATTTTCGATTTGTTCATTTGTAAGGTTTGACATCTTATATCAATAAGTGCATTTATAAACGTTAGTTTTTTTTTTATTATAAGTTTGTCTTTTATTTGCTTATAATTAGATTATGTTGGATTATAAAATTGTTGAGATAATCAAAATCAGAGCCAGTGTTTTGGAGAAAATAAAATCACGGATATGTTCTAACTAAATGAAGTCCAAAACTATATCACATGTTTTTTTTTTTTCATTTATAATATGTGAAAGTTATCTTTCGCTTACTTAAGTAACAAATGCATTCCTCTTTCTCCCTTAATCTTACTCAAAAGATTATTTTGTTTAATTGATTTTGAGATTTATATATGTTATTCAATAATATAACGGTTAGTTCATTATTAGTATTTTTTGAAGTTGATGATTCATTGATGAATTGAAACGAGTGATAGATGACTTTTTAATTATCTTGTTTGTCCCAAACTTGAGAATTCAATGGTAGGTGTAGAGTTTGTTGTGTTGGATGTTGTTGAAGGAAAGTTTATTTTTTAGAACTTTAAGATTCGTATAGTAAATGTTAGTTAAATAAAAAAGATTTATTAAATCATCTCACCGGATTTACTATATTGTACTGATGTATTACATATGCTATCATTTATTGTTACCAAACAATTTTTGTGATTTCCTAACAATAATTTTAAATGTTAAGGAAAACCATAAAAAACTGGAACCAAGCCAAACCAAACAAATGGTTTACGTCTTAAAACCGTTCTAGTTTGGTTCCAAAATTTAGAAACCATATAAAATGGTTCGGTTTTAAAAATGAAAAAAAAAAATCGGCCGAACCGGACCATATTCACCCCTATGGATAAGCAATAAAACATAGAACCTGCCTGAAAATAGTTTCCATTAAGCACAGAATGTTGGGGTTCTTTGAACCATTTTCATCCCCATAATGGGAAAACGCCTAAGAAAAATCAACGTCTAAACTCCTTACAAAATCGAAGGATTTTGAGGTTCCTTCTCAATTATTGCTCTTGCAGCGGTCACAAGTGATGTTTTACGGTCAATGCTGGCAACGGAAGTGGCCGGAAATTCGAATTCATCGGCAAATCTCCGTGCTTTGAACCCATAACTTTTAGGTTTCTTCTTATGCTTATCCGTAGGAGTAGAAGAAAGGGGTAATTTAGAAAAGTTAAACATAATGTGTCCCTTTAAACGATGATTTTTTTTTATGTCCTAAACGCCTAAGTAAGCCTGTAAATCAGTCATTTTAAACAAATATCTATAATAAATATTACTATGTCACAAGTAATAGTAATGAAATGTCTTTAAGACATCTTTCAGTAGTAATCCACTAGGCCTCTAACCCAGGCCCAAATTGAGGAGTCAGCGCTCGAACCCTGCTTGGATCGTGTGTGTGGTGTTATCCTTTCGTTTCCGAAAAAAAAAATAGTAATGAAAATGCATTTTAATTGTCGTGTACCTTTTAGAAAATAAAAACATAGTCCAACTAAATTATAAAAAAAAAAAAAAAAAAAGATGGTGTAAATAAAAAAAAAATTATTTTCATATTTATTACGGACATGAAACACGTGGAAGCTATTCCACCCTGAAAGCTACATATGTAATGTGAGATGCATGGGAAACGGAGTCGTTGTTCTTAAGGTGAAATTTTTCTATGGAGAGGATGTTTGAGGAGTGACACACGTGGATGATTCTGGATCGTACAGTTTTAACTCAAATTTAAATTGTGTGGTCTAAAATCATCCACGTGTGTTTGCGGTGCAAATGGAGTAACTAGGGAATAATTACCCGTTCTTAACCGTTTAATGCTGGTATATATATAATATATATATATATATATATATATATATTTTTGAAGAAACTGGTTTTTTTTTAAATTGAGAAATAATGCTTTTGTATTTTTTTTTTCGAAGGAAATAATGCGGGTATTCTTTTAGACAAATGTGTAATGCTGGTATTTTAAACGGAGTAAATGATAGGAAAAATAATAATAAATTAATAGATAAATATTAAGCTATACATTTTTTTTAGGATAAGGTATACACATTTAAATGCATTTCCCATACGGAAAAGAGATCGACGCAAGGCAATTCTTAGTATTTTCTTTGTCTTCTTCCTAACTCTTTCGTCTAAACAGTTCTCTCCAGTTCTTATTTTATTAGTATAATTTTTTCTGTGGAAAAACTCAGCTCAACAACTTCAAAAAGCCATCTTTATGTTTGGTTACTAATTACCTGCTGTATTTTAAAATTTTGGTCTTTCTTCAATACTATATTATCTGTTTCATTTGATTCCTTTTCTCTTTCATACGCAAGATTAAAGGCGCTTGTTGTTAGTACTGTATTTGATTTGTAGTCGTTTTGTTTTGGGCGGATGATTAGAATTAAGATGAAGATAAATCAAGGGTTTTTAGTATGTGTTTGGTTTCTTTTACATGGGTATTGCTTGGGTAAATTTGTGGTGGAGAAGAACAGCCTTAAAGTAACATCACCGGACTCTCTTAAAGATGTTTACGAATGTGCGATTGGGAATTTCAGGGGTTCCACAGTATGGAGGAACCATGATCGGTGCTGTTGTCTACCCAAAAGCTAATCAGATGGCTTGTAAGAGTTTTGAGGATGTTGACATCTCTTTTAAATCTAAACCTGGAGAAATGCCCACCTTTCTTCTTGTCGATCGTGGAGGTATTAATATTTTTCTTTCTTTTTTCTTCTCTGCGTGGCATTAACGATTATTGTTCTTTTGTTTGTCTGCGTATTTTGTTTAGTTTCTTCGAGCTGATTTATGTTACTTCTAAGTTACATCTGTCTTTTGATATTGATCTGTCTGAGTTGCAAAATGCTATCTTTATTTTGTCTTTTCTTTTTGTCTGTATTCAGATTTCTTCTGCTACCACCAAATGGATAAAATATTTTCTTCAGTTTTTCTTCTTGTTTTTCTTAATTATTAAGCTCTGATTTCACTTTCTTTCTTCTTTTTAAGCACTGAAACTGAGTATGTTATGATGATACACTAGCTTTTCAGCTTTTAAATAACTATATATATATAAGAAAGACGCCACCTCCATGATTTTTGCTAGTTTCTCTGTCTCTAAGATTTGGGTCGTCTTTCTTGTTGCACTAATCAGGTGGAGGTATATACTTAGGGTGTGGAGTTTATTTGGCTAGAAGTATGCTTTGGATTATACTAGCACTTTCCCAGAATGCAAGTCGTTTAATGCACATTTTTGTCCCATAATGTTTATCCCTTTTTAGAATAATATAAGAGAGCATTAATTTTTTTTTATTCATCTTAACTCTAGACTCTAGTTTAATATATGTCCATTAATTTTTTTTTTCTACTTTACAGTTATTAAATAATGAAAGTCAAAGGATATTTTAGATTTTTTTTGTTTGTTTGACATTCATCCAGTTTCAAAAGAGTTACATTATGGGAAAGAGGTGTTACTTAAATGCTTACCCCTGATATTGGCAAGAAGATTACTTTGAACTGTGGTTGCAAGATATGAAACTGTTCTTTTGCTCTTGCAGATTGTTTCTTTACATTGAAGGCTTGGAATGCTCAGAAGGCTGGTGCGGCAGCTATTCTTGTAGCCGATGACAAAGTCGAACCCCTAATTACCATGGATACCCCAGAGGAGGAGGATGCACAAGCTGATTATTTACGAAGTATATCCATCCCATCAGTACTTATCAGTAAATCACTTGGGGACAAAATCAAGAAAGAATTATCTAAGGGAGAGATGGTCGGTGTAAATCTTGATTGGAGGGAAGCTCTACCACATCCTGATGAGAGGGTTGAGTATGAGTTCTGGACAAATAGTAACGATGAGTGTGGACCCAAATGTGAAAGCCAGAAAGAGTTTGTTCAAAATTTCAAAGGAACTGCTCAGATACTTGAGAAAAAAGGGTACACCCAATTTACTCCACGTTACATAACTTGGTACTGCCCCCTGTCTTTTATCTTGAGCAAACAGTGCAAGTCGCAGTGCATCAATCACGGGAGATATTGTGCCCCAGACCCCGAACAAGATTTCAGCAGGGGTTATGATGGAAAGGATGTTGTTTTGCAAAATTTACATCAAATTTGTTTTTTTAAAGTTGCAAATGAGACTGGTAAGCCATGGCTTTGGTGGGACTATGTTTCCGACTTTGCAATGCGCTGTCCAATGAAAGACAAAAAGTACACAAAGGAGTGTGCGGATCAAGTTGTCCAGGCACTTGGTAAGGTCCCTTTTATCTTGGCAGCCATGTATGATTATTTTGCCCATCTTTGAATTATTAGATTGGAAGGTTTCTTCATCTTGTGCTTTACTTTTTCCTGTGATATGCTTTAGGTTGTATTAGTTGGTTTACAGCTAATGGCTGATTTGAAACGTTTGCTTCCGAATTCATAACTGTAGCTAAATTTGTCCTGCCTTCAAAATTGTGACTACATCGTACTTATACAACTGTTGGTTCATCATATTCGGTATCTACTTTTAGTTTGGAAACTTCCGTCTCCTAGATACTGTTTGTTTAGCTTTCAGTTTTGAGGCTTCGTTTTGTTTCCTTTTTCGTTGTTGTTGTTTTAATCTTGATGGTTCTGGATTTTGATGGAATCAATTACTTGCATGCAGATTAAATGTTCTGTTTCACTCTTTCAGCCTTTTAATGCGATTTTGGTGGTTCTAAGTGACCCCCCTTACCTTGTAGCCTTCTTGGCCCAAATGGTATCGGTGCACCTTTGCAAAAGAAAAGAAGATAACAATAATAAATTAATGATGATTATAATAATTGTAGGTTGTTGGTTACTTCATCTGATGTTGAATGCAACTTTGCATACTATTAACGTCTTGCTGTACAAGTGCATGAATGATACTATTCCATGCGTGTCTTATATTGCAGGCATCGATGTTAAGCAGGTAGAAAAATGTGTGGGGGATCCTGATGCGGATGTGGATAACCCTATTCTCAAGGGTGAACAGGGTGCTCAGGTTTATCTTTGTTGTAAATGTTTTTTTTTTTTTGGCCACAGAGAAATTCTATGGAAAAATCTGAATATCAATCGTTTATTTATGTTCCTATTTCCAGATAGGCAAAGGCTCACGAGGAGATGTGACTATCTTGCCCACACTTGTTATAAATAATAGACAATATAGAGGTGCGACCCAAATAACTTTTAGTACAACTTTACTCTAGTGATAACCTGTTTAAGGCATGTTGAAATTTATTGGTTACTTTTAATTATAGGCAAACTGGACAGAGGGGCTGTTCTTAAGGCAATATGTTCAGGATTCCAAGAGACCACAGAGCCTGCAATTTGTCTGAGCGACGGTGACTACATATTACATTTAAATCTCTTGATTTAATTTTTTATTTACCTTCCTCTAGATTGCAAGTTCTTTTATTTTGCACCCATAGGTGATGGTTTCTGGCTGTTGAGTATGGCTATATTAAATGCTAGAGAGCCATGGCTGTTGTATGTATTAACATAAACTTTCTTATGAACGTCGATTTTCAAGAAATGGATATTGTGTTAGTTTTAACTTTTTTAAATTCATTTACGAATAAAAATTCCTTGGACAAATGGACCAAGTTCTCAATTTAACTCTTCCATCTGCTATTCCAGATATAGAAACAAATGAATGCTTGGAGAATAATGGTGGCTGTTGGCTGGATAAGGCTGCGAATATTACTGCATGCAGGGTATGTCTAATCTTCTTCAAAACGACTGCATGCTAATTTTGTCTGGCATTTTGAAAGTCCTCTGAATAAAATAATGATATTATAGGACACTTTCCGTGGAAAAGTTTGTGAATGCCCAGTTGTGCGGGGAACAAAATTTGTTGGTGATGGTTATACTCATTGTGAAGGTAGATTACTGTCCGAGTATGGTGTATGGTCAGTGTTGGCCTCTTGATGTATTCTTCCTGAATGCAATTTCTGAATTTTCTTGGCAAATAAACAGCTTCTGGAGCTTTACGTTGTGAAGTTAATAATGGAGGTTGTTGGAAGGAAACCAAATATGGCGTAGCATACTCTGCTTGCAATGTAAGGAGCTCGTAGCTATCGATTATGAGTTTTGCTATGAATGTTCTTTGTTTTTGTGTTGAACTTTTCTAAATCACTTATTATAATTATTTCTTAGTTGGGTTGAGTGAAAAGAGATAACTTGTCACCGTTTCATCATTTAGGATGGTGAAACAAAAGGATGCACGTGTCCACCTGGATTCAAGGGTGATGGAGTAAAAGGTTGTGAAGGTAAGGAACATATTCTTTGTGATTCGGTTTGAGGGATCGGTGATATGGGAAAGGACTTTTGGTACTGCTCGTGTGTGTATATGCATTGTTTGCTGTTGTCCCTTGAATTATTGCCTCTTTTCGTGTTAGAACAGTGAACATTAGGGGTCAATGCATGCCCTTCATATATTCTTTTCTGCTTGAAGTGGAACAAGTGTTCTAACATATGCATAATTACAAGAACATGAACGAGTTGACATCAAGATATGAGCACATAAATTCCCTCTAGTTAGCTTTTAAATGTCTGAGTTTTCTGAAAATTGTGAAGTAGAGATTGGGTTTCAAAAACCCTTGGAACAGATTTGCCATTTCTTTGACACGTCATCATTGCGACTCTTCGTTTCGAAGGATAGATCTGCAATGATGAATGACACGGGCATTGAGGACAAGACAACATATATGTTTTGAGCTGCATGAGAAGGCTGTTATGGAAGACATGCCATTGACTAGGAAAAAAATAGGGAGCATCTTTTCACATAGCACATACTATTCTGGCCCAACATAAGTCAATGTGGTTGATTATTCTGACTTAATTTCAGTCAGAAATCAAGTGTTTTCTAGACCCAATTCAGAAAATATATTTTACACATTCTGACCCAAGTTCGGGCAGAAAAAATTCGTCATTCTGCCTAAATTTGGATCAGAATAAATAAGAGCGAAAATTTGAACGTTAATATTGGAAGAAAAAAGTGCCAAGACATTTTACTGTGTGAACAGACAATCCCAAAAAATATAGTTGAACTCGGCTAAAGGATTTGGTATTTGTGTGCAAATTGTTGAGTATTTGAATTACTAGATTCTGCTTACATAGTAGACAGACGTTTTGGAATGAAATGTGCTTTTTGTTGTAGCCGCCTAGGTAATGTTTTAGCTATCTTCGAATGAGTATATTATCAAGCGTATTATAATACTTGCATCATGCTTGGCTGTTGAATAGTTTTCTTCAAGATGATCTATGGCTAAAGATTTGTTTGTTTTCAGATATTGATGAATGTAAGGAGAAAACAGCTTGCCAATGTCCAGAGTGCAAGTGCAAAAATACCTGGGGAAGTTATGAGTGCAGTTGCATGAACAATTTACTGTACATGCATGAATATGACACTTGTATAGGTCAGTCAATAATTTCCGTAATGACATAAATACCACTAGTCACATGCCAAAGAATCTCTGTTTGTTGGTAGTATGTCTATGATATTTCTAGTTCTTTGTTCCTTTGGCCTTTAGCTTCTGATTTCAGGCTCCAAAAGCTTTCTTCTGCCTATGGGATTAGATAAAAGGGGGCCTTTATTTGCACCTCAATGACTCTACCGGTGCATCACACTACATTTGCACCACAGTAGAATCGACCTCGTGGAAGTCGATTCTAGAGCCAAAAACCGACTTCCTGCAGAATCGATTCTGAATCGACCTTGGGAAAGTCGATTTTTGGCTCTAGAATCGACTTTCACAAGGTTGATTCTGTGAAAAGAATGTGGTGCACCAGTAGGTGGGGTGCAACGGTAGAACGACTGGGATGCAAATAATAGCCCTGCAAAAAATAACTCCTTTTGTTATATTACCCTATAAGATTGACATAATAGCTACAATGGAGAGGACCACCGAGTACACTATGGTCATCCATGTTGAGGAACAATAATGATTATGCCACCACATGTATTTGTAGACCATGCTCAGGGTGGGACCCATCGATTAATACGTGTCTGTAAGAATGTAGTGCATTTATCAATTTCCTGTCGATGAATAGACTCCTTGAAATGATGTGGTGCCAAACATGTTTCTGGCATACACTGTTTTTCGGATTATGTCTCTCACTAGTCGAGCATGCATTTGTTATGATGATGCCGACACTGCTATTTCTCTCGTTTATCTCATACCGATACCGTACCTGGATGCATTTAATTGAAGTTCTTGTTCTTCCTTTTGGACTAAAAGTGCCTACCTTGTTTTTGCACTAAATTAATCAGGTAATTCAAAAAGGAAGTCCAGCTGGAGCTTTATTTGGGTTATGATTTTCGGTCTGGTTGCAGCGGGGGCTGTGGGATATGCTTTCTACAAGTACAGGGTCCGGGTAAGATTATGAAAACGATTCTTCATATTGTGAATAGTCTTCATAGACACTGAAGGAGTAACTGACTATAGGTGTATAGATGAAATATAGTTGGTTTCTCATAGTTGAATTTTTGCATGGATTCTGTTTGCAGACTTACATGGACTCCGAGATTCGGGCTATTATGGCTCAATACATGCCCCTGGATAATCAAGGAGAGGTCCCACATCACGTTGCTCATGGAAATGTGTAATATATCGATGTTCGACTTCTACATAGGAAGAAGACATGGAAATCGCTCGAGATCAAGAGAAAACAACATCGGCTTGGTTAAAGGCGTGCTTGTTCCGTGGCTATTTATATGCTGTGTCTTACTCCTCTGATGACTGAAAATCATATCAACCCCTGCGGCTGTAGTAGTGTAATTTATGCCTTTTGTTTTACTGAGTGAATGAGTTTTTACTTGTAAATAAATACACACTGGGGGTAATAAAGGAAAAGCACAAAGGGCACCTCTTTCTCTTCTCTTCTCTGTATGATTGTGCACACCAGGGAGGAGAATTAGTAATAATAAATATGTGCTTTTTCATCTTTTTCCGGATCTTCTGCAACATCTTCATCTTGTCCTACACAATGTGTGCAACATCTCGTAATATCAACCGTTAGATCATGAGGTGTGAATATCACACATATCATGTGGTAAGGATTTGCCAAACCTTGTGTAGAACCGAGCACATTAGGGCACTTGTAGCAGATGTTTTATTAGGTGTCCTATATCTAAAATAGAAATAGAAAACAAAAATCGGTTGTAAATATGATTCTATAGTGGATGTGCTTATATCTAAAAAATATTTAGGTATGGTGAATAGTGTTGTTATATATAGAACAACACTATTCACCATACCTAAATATTTTTATGATATAAATTCTATCTATTGTATCATCATATTTGTATTGGCTTTTTTGTTTTATTTCTATTTTAGATATATAAACACCTAAGGGCACTTAAGAAGCAGTGTTTATTAGGTGTCCTATATCTAAAATAGAAATAGAAAACAAAAATGGGTCAAAATATGGCCTTACAATGAGATGGGTTATACACAAAAATATTTAGGTATGGTGAATAGTGTTGTTACATATATGAACAACACTATTCACCATACCTAAATATTTTTAAGTATAACATCTATCTAACTTGTAGATCATATTTATATCAGCTTTTTTGTTTTCTTTTCTATTTAGATATAAACACACCCTAAGCAGACTTCAGTAGTAGATGTTCTTTTAGGTGTTTTTATATCTAAAATAAATATTTTAATGTTATAGATAAATGGATAGAAATCTTTGGTGTGGAGTGTTTTGAATTGAGATGTTGTATAATAGAAATATGTATTATTTTATATTATTTTGGTGGTGTAAATTAAAATCTTTGTGACAAGTCTTGCAAGGGCACTTGTAGTAGATGTTCTTTTAGGTGTTTTATATCTAAAATAAATATTTTAATGTTATAGATAAATGGATAGAAATCTTTGGTGTGGAGTGTTTTGAATTGAGATGTTGTATAATAGAAATATGTATTATTTTATGTTATTTTGGTGGTGTAAATTAGAAATCTTGATGAAGTCTTGCCTGAGACCGGTTCTCTCTCTTTTTCTGCTCTTGTTTCTTGTACTTGTAATTCTGCCAGAGTTGTGCAGGGGGTTAGTTTTTTTTTTTTTTTTTTTTTTTGAATGGATAAAGGGGGTAGTTGCCTCTGTGTCCGGAAAAAAACATTAGTATATATGACATGTATTTTATTTGTCTACTGTTTAAATTTTTTATTCGCCCTTATATTTGCTCTATCACATAAACATAAAATGATTTAAGTTAAACAATTTTTTACTAATCATTATTATTATTATTATTATTATTATTAAAGTGGTACATCTTTTGCACAAGGTGGATCGGTCTAGTGTTGAGCTAGATTATAATATGGTATTGAGACCAATGTCCTAACCCTGTTAGGGGAAAAAAAAATGATACATCTTAAAAAGGAGAGCGGCTACGGTCCAGTTCTCTAATGGTCCAGTTTTTTAATCTCTACCGTTAAAAAAATACATAGATAATTACGTACGTTGGATCATTCTTTTAGTACACCATAATTAATGTGAACTATAATACACCTAATCAATGCTTTTAACCTCTAAACCCGTAAACAATTTACTAAAAAAATTAACTACTACAGATTTTTTTCCCTAGAAAAGCACAATAACGTAAATGATATTTCAAGGTTTCTGTCGAATTCCTCCGTCGTATATGCTCAATTCCCGCCGTCAATCAACACCGTCTTCTTATAAAACAGTGTTCAATTTCTTCATTTCACACAAACAATTTGATTATCAAAACTCAAACAAAAACCCAAAGCTATGCCTCATCAATCTTTCTTTTCAAATTCCATGGTGATAAAGTGCAAAGAATTAGCGAGAAGAAAAGCGACTTGAAAGCCCTCTCAATCAGACATACCAAGCAATCAATTTCTGAGCAATGGAATCTCATCATCAACGACTACCGGTATTATGAAGTTAGCTAAATCACATCTGCAGGAGCTGAACTTAAAAGATGCTGTGTTTTCTCTATCATTGTTGCTTGCTTTGGTGATATATCTTCAGAAGATTTCGAGGATTCGGAGATTGTTGTAACCCTTCAAGCGGTCTTTGAAAAGATTGTATACTGAAATTCTCTGTGCAAAGAAATTGCTTGCTCTCGTTGCAATCATTCTGCTTTCAAGACAGCAACCATGTTCAAAGAACGGTTTTTTATTTCGCCCGAGCTCTTAAAGAGAGGATTGATCGTCAATTGGCTCCTCATCCCCTTCCTCTTCCTCATCATCCTCTTCTTCCCCATCATCTTCCTCGAATCATTAGCTTCAATCCTCTTCTTTCTCTAATTGAAGTTTCATCACAATAAAGAACAATTCTATTAAATTAATAAGTAAGAATGTGTTTAACACGAGTTAATTGTTTTTATGGTACGCAATAAGTAAGAATGTGTCAAATGACTCAAATCAATCGGACGGTTGTTATTTTTTTAATATTCATCTAACGGTAAACTAAACCGTTCAGTTTTTTATACTAACCTGGATTTGTAGTATTTCCTCTTAAGAAGTATTATTATCATATAAACAATTGAAAAACATGTGAAGGGGACATGGTTATTTTATTATCTTGTTATACTATGTACATTTCTTTTTTCCTTTATTTTTGAAATATGTACATTACTTTCTTGAGCTAAGTTTCAACTTTCAATATGGAGGGATTTTTAATATTGATACATACTGCCTCACAACTTATGTAATTCTAGTTAGAGTAATGATATGGAGGGATCTTAAATGATTTGTCTTGTTAATAAAGTGAAAAATGAATCAATCATTCAAAAGTTTTTAAATATGAAAATTAGTCAATTGTGGTTATAGTGTAAACAATTTTTTTAACATTTTGTGTATATTTCGATTCTAAAAACTGTACAAAGCAATAGGCTAAAATAATGTAAAGAAGCACACCAATAGCTCAACTCCAAGCTAGTATAAGCTCATGTGCTCGTCGAATAGCTTCCGAATGAATACCAACTTCGGGAGCGAGGTCGGTCTCCTTGGTGGAACTCAAGGTTGCGCCAATACTTAAGGCCCTGCACAATCTCTCGAAAAAATAATCTCGAACTCAATAGTGTCGTGTTTGTACATGTTTATCTCCACGCAACCCTCTAGCCACAACGATGTCTCATTGTCCGTGAAAAAGCATTCAACAATGAGGGTGGGCGACTTGTTTCCATACGTAAGTAGCCCAATGGCAATCTCTTATCGCATGCATCGTAGATTTGGGTCGAAAGCCACATCCAAGCGGGCATCATCTTCTCTATATGCCTCGCTTTTCAAAAGCTTGCGGTAGGTAGAGTGTCTCGTTGAATCAACCACATTTTGTGTATGTTTTTTTTTGGATTGTACATGTTTTTCAATGTCTATGTTATTGGTTTTTTTTTTTTTTTTTTTTTTTTTTGGAGTTGATGTCTATGTTATTGTTTAAACTCTGATCTACACCCAAAAACTGTGACCAAAACGTCTTCTTCTAACTTTGGTTTGACTGTTTTATCCCATTTTTTAGAAATAATCTATTATGGTACGACAGTTTCCAGTCTATTATATATATACTAGTGTTGTTCACCGTGCAAGGCACGGCAATGAACTGCCTTGGGAAGACATCTGTATCCATGATTTCATTTTGATGAAATATATCACTACCAATAAATCAAAGTTATGGATCAAACAATAGTCGAAAAAAGTTTGAGTGAGGTGAAAGATAACAGAAAGTCATGGGTTTTAGTACATTATACAATAAAGTGTTAAGAATGCACAACAACATAGTGTTACATCATGGAGTACATCTTTGAGACAATGCATTGTTTACCCAACAAAAGAAATGGTAGTAGCAAAAAACATATTGCTAAACCATTACTATCTTACAAAGAAGAAATGGTTTACAATATGCAAATAGCAGCATACATGCATGATTTTAATACAATACATAGGCGAGCAAATAGTTAACGTCCGAGAAGCGACTAGGTAATTATTACAAAACATGAGTAAGGCAAAAGCAAAATTTTTCAAGTACCAAGACATTAGTTCAACTTCGCTTCTTCCATGCCTTTTTCACAGGGGCTCTCACCTGGTTTTCAAGCTCAATTGCACTGTGAGAAGATCAACATCTTCTTTGGAAGCCAACATCTTGTCATTGGGTTTCTCAGCTTTTAGTAGTCATGGACATAAAGTCCAAGCTTCTTTTGGTTGGATGAGTTGATTGTCTAGTTTTGTTGCTCTTAGTCGTGTCTTCAATCTCCGTCAATTGTTTTTGGTATTTGGGTGAAGAATCGGGCATCATCGTTGAGATGCGACTTTGTTGCGATAAAAGTGGCAACAAAGCAGGTAGAGCAACATAAAGCTTGATGGCATCTACAATTTATGTTTTCACAACAGCGTATCGAAGGCCTGGACCACCGAGGCTACCTAGCGTGTTTCGGTCATATTTCTTAAAGAAAGTGTTGGAAATATTATTTATGTTTTGATGATGATTCGTCACGAAATTAGACAAATCACTTACAACCCATGATGATGAAGTCGTAACTAACTGTTATAGTGCATAATAAAAGAAGAAGCAAGAAATGGTCAGAGATAAATGTATAAGTTCTATCTATAGTCCGAACTTTGTATAGGTTGTTTCGCACAAGCATTGTAATAGAATAGGAACTAGGCGAACAAATTGAGTCACAACAAGAAAAAAGCTGAGTTATAACAAGAAAATCGAATATGCACTTGAAGAATCGAGGTTCAAACTCGCTTATACAAGAGTCAAGAAAGATAAGTTCGAGGAGGACACAGACTCGATTGGCTTATCTAAGATCAAGAACCGAGGGACGCGACTCGATTCTGAAAAAAAGCAAGAAGCGAGGTGGCAAACTCGGTTAGAAGTCGATTAAGTCGTGACTATAAATCGGGATTCGAGCAAGTCTGTGGTGACTGGCCGAGTTATAGATCATGTAAAATCGAATAATCTTAAGGACAAAGATTATCGCTTATTTGGATAAGAAGAAATCGATTGGTGTACTCGACTTAGTCAATTGAAGTCAGATATTAAGTAAACAAGGTACTCAGTTTTGAAGAAGAGTAGAAAACTGAGTTAAGGCCTTGATTGAATACGACAAAAGATCGTACATATGAACGTTGGCAAAATGACAAGTGTAACGGCTACAAGAGCTAGTGACCGTTACATCACCCCTATAAATACACAAAAGAATCACTCAAAAGAAGAGAGAGAGAGGATCGGAAAAAAAGAGCTTTACAAGCATATATTCAAAGATCCGATCCGTTTCGAAAAATCGATCATATATATCCGAAAAGAGGCCAAAGAAATTGCCTTGAAGACTTCAAAGAAAGATTCAGTAACCCATTAAGGGGGAAAGAAGGCATCTTGGAGCTACATCAAATCCAGAAGAATCAGACAGCTCACTGAATTAATCCTTGATTAATTCTAAACCTAACCTTTGTGAAAAAGGGTTGGTGTGCATAGTTTGAAGAGAGCAATTCCACCTTTCTTCATACGATTTGCAATTCGGTTGCCCACAAAATGTTAGTGCGATCTGAGGACTGTGTATTGGTATTAGTGGTGGTGGTGAAGGAGCAATTCCACCTCCGAAAGATCGATTAATGCGAGAATGAAGGAGCAATCTCACATTTCTTCATTTTGTGTGAGACAAAGTGAAATTAGGGTGTCGTGAAGGACTATCATAGTGCTAGGATTACTCAGTAACGTTTATCTCATTATTCTAGTGATACCTCCTCGCCACAAGAGAAGGGGAGACGTGCGGGATTACACCACCGGAACTTCCATAAACAAATCATGTGTTGATTTACTTTATGCATTTGTGTTTGTTTTATTTATTGCATTATCACTCAAAGAAACACCGGATTAATCGAGAGTCGACCTCGAACGATGATACATAGAAGGTCTAGTTTTCTATTTACACATCTATTGCACTAAGGGGCTAGTTTTATCCATTTGCCGATTAACAAGACTAAATATAAGTCGGCATTAACTTATATTCTGTTGAGCTAACTGAACTCCGCACAAGTTAAGGGATAGGAACAAAAGCGAATCAAGATCGGTTTGAGTTTTAGAGAAACTTAGTTCTGGGGCTTTTCCAACTCGAGGATTAGTTTTTGGTGACAAGTTTATTCACCCCCTCTAAACTTGTGTTAGCTTTTCAAGGGACCAACAATTGGTATCGAGTAAGTCTTTCATTTGGAAGAGATCCAAGAATACCTTTTAAACCAATTGTTGAAGACCCTCATCATGTCGATTCACTTAGTTTCAATGTCTACATCTAGAGCTAGAAGATGGCTTATTCACCCCTCGACTAATTGCTTGCAAAATATATCGATTTTCAGATCAAATGATCGAAAGGTTCGGTCATGACAAATTTATATACAAATCCGAAACCTCAACTCAGTGATGATGTGGATACAAACTTCAATGTTCATATTAACGAATCCAAAGGAGTTCCATCACTAAGAGACCTCTCAAAAGAAGAAGGAAAGGAGTTGTTGCAAGTGGTTGTTGATATAGAAGATTCATCACAGCAACAAAAGAGTGTACATTCGAATCCTAAAACTGCATCAAATCATCAAGGAAAGGTACATTCTTCAAATCAGTTATCATTTGCTGAACTCAGTCTGAAAAACTTTGATCTTGTCAAGTTAACTGAAAAACTTACGTTGGAACTAAAATTAAAAGACAGAGAACTTGACAAAGCAAAAGATTGGAATGAGTTTCTTGAAACTGAGGTGTCAAATCTAGCTGATAGATTAATGTCTATTAAATTTGACAAAAGCAATGATAATCCCCCACCCCTACCCAGTCTTGAGGCTTCAAAAAGCATAAACTTTAGAAATCAAGATACTGGAAGATCTAGTGGATTACACAAGGAAACTAAAAATGTTATATCTAAAAGAATCCTTGTGAAATCAACTAAGATTAGCGTAATGGTTTATCCGAAAAGAGTTGAGAACGTTTAATTCTCTCAACAAAGAAACTAAAGTAATATTTCATAACTAACTCCACCGGACCCAAAAGGTATGGGTACCAAAGAAAACTTAAACTGTTTTGCAGGAAAAGTCGGTTCACATTACAAAATCCTCCGAAAACTGACTTATATACAAAACTGAGAAGGGAAAGGCTGATGTAGGACAAATTGGTCAAAAGAAGTAAAAAATTTCCATCTACCATTTGACGTTTGGACTGACATGGCAAATCACTCGAAGCCACGTGTCAATCTGGGAGAAAAATTAGATGTACATCCCTACATAATCTCATTGATTGTGACACGACTCTCATTTGAAAACGATTGCAAAATCTTGACAAAATCCTGCTCACCCAAAATCAAGCATTCAAGGATCCCTAACTCAAAAATCAATGGAGCAATACAACATTGACGATGGAATCACCACCAGCCTGGACAACTTCTGTCAAAAATTCTCAAACTCCACTCTTTCAATCCAAATTACAAAAAAGATCAAAAAGATTCGAGGATTGGAGAATTTGATTGATACAAAGGTCACTACTTTGTGTCCAGATAGCATCAGAGATTTCTACAGGAATGCCGAAATCATCAACAATGGAAAAAGCTTCAAAACGACTGTTCAAGAGAAAAGCTTTACTATTGATGAACATCTGCTATCACTTGTCTTCGGCCTAGACATAACGGGAGGATCTTCATCTTTCACATTCGGAAATGAAGAAAAGAGCAAACTTTGGAATGTCACTGCAATCAACAAGAAGGAGAAGAATTTCATTGGCTCCATCTATCAACAAAAGAAAGAATTCGCAGCCTTGACAATACTTCTTACCAGAAACGTCATCGGTCACGTTCGAAATTTCTATACTCTCTCAACTGATAAAATGAAGATGATTTATGCTATTTGGTTTGGAGAGAAATTGGATTGGAACAAATTTATTCTCAATCAGTTGATGAAGCAAATTTCAGAAGAGAAAGAAAGAATCAAAGAAAGAAAGGACAGTGGAGAGAAGTTTCTACAGAAAAAGGGCTACACCTATCTAGTCCAAAGAATACTAGATCACTACTCTATCTCCAAATCAACTCCAACCGTAGTCAAACAAGAATCTGTGTCCACCAAAGCTGGGAAAAGGAAAATCATTGAAGAAGAAAGTGAAATTTCTGACTCCAGTTCAAGCGAGATCATAAAACTGGATGATAGAACTGTGAGAAGACAGAAAAGGTTGTGGAACAAACTTCTGACGAAGGAAACCGAACCTGAAGTGACAATTAATATTGATGATGAAAGTGATGTTGAAACTGATGAAGAATCAGAAGGAAGTGAAGAAAACGAAGGAAGCAAGGCAGATGAAACTGAAGATGATGTAGAAATGCAAGAAGAAACTGAAGAGAGATTGAAGAATCAAGAAAGCTGAAGCGATGAAGAATCGAAGGAAGTGAATTTCCCACTACCATGTATGAGGAATACATCAAGAGAAAAGAAAGCCGTGGAAGATGCAGTCGCGGTGAGTATGAAAAAGGCCCGGAGGTCCTCGATGTTCATTTTATTATCCTGAGGCCAAGACTCTCATCTCAGGCCCGAGGCATCTACAAGCAAATTGGCAATCGAAGAATCTCAAAGATCAAGAAACTGAAGCTGAAAGAAGGAAAAATGTGGAAGAAATCATTGAGGGCGTAATGCACACCCTACAGCAGAAGCTTTTCGACCTACATGATTTCATTGGAAGATCACATTTCTTAGGTCTATTTGAATACTCTAACCTCATCACCCTTCGTAGATTATTTGAAGACTGCTATCGCTTATCTTCAAACAAGGGGGAAGATAATGATAAAGTTGGTGATGAAGTTAAGGAAGCTGAAACAGCTGAAGAAATCTATGCCAAACGGTTGATCAAAGAACAAGATGAACAATTAGACACTGATCTACGGACCATTGATCTTACAATCTATTCAAAAGAATGAAGGAGTGATTGACATTACGATCGAAGAATTGGTCAAAGAAGAGACCTTCACGAAACAAGGTCCGAAGAAGATGAGGAAAACGCAGATTCAAGTTGTCTTGAGCATCGAAGAAACTTGCAATCATATATCGAGTTGAAGGAAAATCTAAGAGCGATAAAAGATAGTTGGACAAGAACTAAGGGGAAGTTTGAACCGAAAAGGGAAGATGAAAAGGAACCGAGAAAGAAAAGATGAAAAGAAATCTAGTCTTATCTCGGAGAAGAAGAGAAGGTAATGAGTGAAGAAATTAAAGAGATCTTGGAAAATTCTAAAGTGGCAACAATGAAGAAGCAAATCATTTGCTAAATGAATATTTAGAGATCAAGCCTAGAGATGGTGGCGAAGAAGAAGGAAAAGCAAGAAGATCTCTAGAGACAAAAAGGAGAATCTTTGTTGGTGAAAAATTGTTGGCTTTGGAAAAGAAAAGATGTAATCTATTCGAGTTTTAACTCATCTGTTTCTATTTTGAATCTTGTGATAAAATTGGTTTGTTCTAATTTGCTATCTTAATTTGTTTTGTTATGATTTCTTACACTATTCCTTTATTATTGCTTTTAGGGAGGGTTATGATACATCATCAAAAAGGGAAATTGTTGGAAATATTATTTATATTTTGATGATGATTAAATCACGAAATTAGACAAATCACTTACAACCTATGATGATGAAGTCGTAAATTCTAATTATTATAGTGCATAATAAAAGAAGAAGCAAGAAATGGTCTAGAGATAAATGTATAAGTTCTATCTAAAGTCCGAACTTTGTATAGGTTGTTTCGCACAAGCATTGTAAGAGAATAGAACTAGGCGAACAATTTGAGTCACAACAAGAAAAACTGAGTTATAACAAGAAAAAGCGAATATGCACTTGAAGAATCGAGGGTTCAAACTCGCTTATACAAGAACCAAGAAGATAAGTTCGCCGAGGACACAGACTCGGTTGGCTTATCTAGAAGATCAAGAACCGAGGGACGCAGACTCAGTGCACAGAAAAATCAAGAAGCTCGAGGTGGCAAACTCGGTTAAGAAGTCGATTAAGTCGTGACTATAAATCGATGATTCGAGCAAGTCTGTGGTGACACAGGCGAAAGTTATAGATCATGTAAAACCGAATAATCTTAAGGACAAAGATTATCGGTTATTTGGATAAGAAGAAATCGATTGGTGTACTCGACTTAGTCAATTGAAGTCGATATTCGATAAAACAAGGTACTCGGTTTTGAAGAAAGTAGAAAAGCGAGTTAAGGCCTTGATTGAATACGACAAAAGATCGTATATATGAGCGTTGGCTAAATGACAAGTATAACGGCTACAAGAGCTAGCTGACCGTTACATCACCCCTATAAATACACAAAAGAATCACTCAAAAGAAGAGAGAGAGAGAGATCGTAAAAGAGCTTTACAAGCATATATTCAAAGATCCAGATCCAGATTCAGAAAATCAGATCATATATATCCAGAAAAGGGGAGCCAAAGAAATTGCCTTGAAGACTTCAAAGAAAGATTCAGTAACCCATTAAGGGGGAAAGAAGGCATCTTGGAGCTACATCAGATCCAGAAGAATCAGACAGCTCACTGAATTAATCCTTGATTAATTCTAAACCTAACCTTTGTGAAAAAGGGTTGGCTGTGCATAGTTTGAAGAGAGCAATTCCACCTTTCTTCATACAGTTGCAATTCGGTTTCCACAGCTGTTGGTTCAGTCTGAGGACTGTGTATTGGTATTAGTGTTGAGCTGGTGAAGGAGCAATTCCACCTCCGAAAGATCAGTGTGCAGAATGAAGGGAGCAATCTCACCTTTCTTCATTTTGTGTAGACAGTGAAACTAGGGTGTCGTGAAGGACTGTCATAGTGCTAGGATTCTGTAACGTTTATCTCATTATTCTAGTGATACCTCCTATGCCACAAGAGAAGGGGCGACGTACGGGATTACACCACCCGGAACTTCCATAAACAAATCATGTGTTGATTTACTTTATGCATTTGTGTTTGTTTTATTTATTGCATTATCACTTAGCAAACACCAGACACTGAGTCAGCACTGAACTGATACATAGAAGGTCTAGTTTTCTATTTACACATCTATTGCACTAAGGGCTAGTTTTATCCGCTGCCAGTTAACAAGACTAAATATAAGTCAACATTAACTTATATTCGATTGAGCTAATCGAACTCCGCACAAGTTTAGGGGACGGGAACAAAAAGCGAATCAAGATTTTTAGTTTCGAGAAACTCGGTTCTGGGCTTTTCCAACTCAGGATTAGTTTTTTGTGACAAGTTTATTCACCCCCCCTCTAAACTTGTGTTAGCCTTTCCAAGGGACCAACAGAAAGACACCACCTGAAGCTTATCGAGTCTTTGCTGAAGGTCATCTTCCACAACCAAATCCTTTGGATATATATATATATATATATATATATATATATATATATATATATATATATATATATATATATATGTAGTTTAAGAAAGAAAATAAGATAGGAAAATACTACAAGTGCATGAATAGAAACATGTAATGCTCTGTGTAACACACTTACAAATTCATGAGAATATCTGAGTTGTTTTGCAGTAATTCCAGTCAAGCGTTCAACATCTGGGGAAATCATTATAACAGACAAAGACTTGTTCTCTCCAGTGAGTTACAAAGGCACACGACACCTACATCAAGTACATATTTGAAGAAGAATGTCTCCACACTGAAAAAGTATGCTTACTCTGTAAGACAGGTAACATGAGAATCGCAGTGGGTACACACCTGAGTTCAACATCTCTCATTTCACCACTAGAGGAGCAGCGAAGAAACCAGTCAACACCAGCCTTTACATTTTTGTTGATATTGATTCACTGAATCTTCTCATTGTTTAGGTGAATTCATCTCATCAAGAATGTCTAACAATCTGAAAGCATCTACACTTGCAAATCTTTGTGCAGATTCCACTACAAGAAAAACAATATTCTGTGACGAAACTAAACGTGACACCTCAAAATTCATCACCAATCCGTTGTTTGTGTGAGTAATTCTTAAAAGTCGTCACAATACGCCATTCATAAGTTTTCGGTAAAATTTTAAGACACATCCTTCACTAATATATTCATTTTCGTCGTACAAAAAAGCGGGGAATTTTAGCGCCTTCTTGAATTATTTTTTTGTGAGGAATGCATAAAAAATATTTAAAGTGATGCGGAAATGGTCAAATGTGAGGAAATATTACATCACGAGAAAATCATCAAATTGCACTTAAGGGAAAAACCCACTCAGACCCGTATGCATCTCATTCTTTTTGTTTAAATTAAAATCCATTTTTGATTTCCGCTGTCAACATTCCCTTGAAATTCAACCCAACCCAGTCCTCCATTACAAGTCCTCTATGCTCTTGTAGATGAAATTAGGTTTGATTTCCACTGAGGAAGAAATCCCAAGAATAGGAAGTGCTGTATGACAGTTTACAATCACCATCTGGTCTGCTGCGGCGGCGGCTCACTATTTTTCCCATCCACTAATGCAATTTGTGCGTCTGTGACGTTCACTCTATGTTTTGTTCGGGAGCTGTGTTTCGACATCTTCTGTTGGTGGGTGTGAATTGAAACGGGATTCTGAGGTATCAATTATTTATTTTTTTAAGTATTACTTCTTTTTTTTTATTGTCAAATGTTTTGATGTCAGGTTGCCGGAAGCAATGTTACAGTGACCGGCAATGCTATGAATATGATTGAACCAAAATTAAAGTATTCATTCGCATCTTGATAGGAATCTGCAGATTGATTTTAAGTTCATCCACGGAGCCGTTTTGGGCGATGACATTTTGTTAAAAATATATGATTTTACTTTTTTTTTTGTTTGAAATTTAGTTTTGGTGAAAAAAGGTGAGCCGATGATGAATCGTCTTAACTAAGTGATGGAATTACCATCTGAATAACACATGTTTGGTCGACTATGTGAGGCTTCATATTAAAATGATTTTATTCCCTCACCATTGAAGCATGCCATGGATTGATTGAGAAAGATAGAGCAATTAGTGCTTCTCTTTTCTCCCAGAACATGAACAAGTAATTTAAAGCTGATGCTTTTCGTTGTTGTTTTCATTTGTTTCCCGGTTACTTAGTTCAAATAAATCAATTTGGTGCGAAATATAATTTTCCTTACTCATGTTTCTTGATCTCTCTTGACCAAAAAATCAATTCGAATTGTGCTACTTTCATATCTTCTGTCGAGTCATCAGGAATTTTCATCCATATTGGTTCGGATGCTCTTAGAAGACTACATTTTCCTTGTACACCATTATAACAATGGAGGTATGTGAAATAAATTAGAATTTTTTTCATTTTGCTACAAACTTCTTATTACGGCTTATTTTGTACTTGTATGGTAATCAAACCAGACTATGTTTGGCGAACCAGCATGATTTGCATTTGATTCAATGGAGGCCATATTTGATATTGAAATATTGGAAATTAGTTATTTCATCTTATAGCATGATAGAGTGTAAAAAATTCTGAATGACAATACCACAAGTTTGAGGCTTTTTCTCCTTCTTTATGTCCATAAAATGTCCTTGCTATTTCCTACAACTTTTGCGGGCGCATATCTAGTACATGTTCTTTTTTGGTTACAGAACATTTGCTAATTGACTTCATCAAGTTGGAGAATGTGTTGATGGTTTTTTTTCTTAATACTCCGTGCAATTTGTATCCACATATTGTTTTGTAGGAGTTATTTGTTTAAAAAATTGATGATTTCACCTAACAAGTTTACATGCAATATGAGTTGGATTGATCGCCAAGGTTTTGTGGGTCGACACAGACCATGTGGTTCATAAGACTGTCAACTGTTGAGGATATACACAATACTATGTACAAGAATAAACTGCCAGTTTATAAGGTAATCATCATAGGATTGTTACATATTCTTCATCTCATCTTAATTCAAGCTCTAATTTTTAACAATTATTATCACTTGTTCAGTTTTAATTTGAAGTTTTGTAGTAACTTCGAACACGTTTGTGCATTGATTGGGCTGCTTTTTATCTTCTTGTGCTTATTCATGAGGTTATTTACTCCGATCCTCCATGGTTTATTTTGTGCTAAAAGTCATTAGATTAGGAAAATTAGTAGTTGTCTAGATGTTACGTTGTCAAGTCATCGTTGAAAGATGAAGATTGAGTTCTCTGTCATCTTGAAAAGAGCTTTTGCTTCTTATCAAACCTCTCATTTTTTTTCTTTCATGAGAAGTACATGTCACTTGTGCATTTCATTTGTTTTTGTGAAACTGAGCTACATTGTTTTCAAATAGTATTTATAGTTTTATTGCCTTTAATACCTTTGTGTGTATGTCTTTTTTTACCGCCAAAGATATATATAGTTGAGTCAGAAAGGGGCTGAGAGAATCAAAATTACAAAGAATTTCTGAAGAAAACATCCTGAAGACAAACCAAAAACAGAGGAAAGACAAACAAGCAACAAAAAGAGCACCAAACAAGCTCTAGAAGGTCCCAACAGTACATAGCACAAGCTGCTACAACCCCGATTATAGGTAGTCAGAACGTGGAATTCAAGAGACTTGTTGTTGATGATCCTAACATGCAGTACTTTGGATCTTCTGAAAAGACTTGATACTGAGAAAGAGCATATTTTTAGAATATTTTAGACCATAATAAATTTCGTTTTATCAGGTAACAATGTTGATGTCAAATTTACACAATATGAGAGGGTCTTTAAAGATGAATACTCTTGATGTGATTTCTTTCAAATTTTTTTTGAAGGGAAGGGATTTTTTTGAAGGGATTTCATTTTCACATCCCTGAAAATTCATGAACCTTGCAGATGCTAAGTGTAAGATGCTGGAATGGTATAGGTTCTGCGGGATATTGATTGTGATCTTGAACACACACAAAGAATGCAGCTACTGGATGACAAAGTGATAATGAGGTGAGTTCAAGAGTGTCCCATGTATCACAAAAAGTGTCTCTTGTTTGGTGATATTCTCCTACACTTCGTAACTTGTGTGATGCCTTGGTGTTACACTTATGAGTCTTGATTTGTGTAATGAGGAGATGTTTGACATATTCTCTCAAGTTTCTGTTTCGATCGTGTTTGTGTTTATCAGAGTAGTGAATATTGGGTGGAGTGTGTGTTAGTGCTTTTGTTGCTCAATGTATTGACATTGGAGTGTTTTTAGTGTTCTAAGTTGTTTTTAAGGAGTTATCTTGTACGCTTCTTTGTTGAGTAGTTTACAAGAAGGTTTGTGCTTTTTTGTTCTCATATTAGACATCTCTGTATTCTTTGTGTCTGTTGTAGTGGTTGTAACAGTCGTATGGGTGATAGTAGAAGCTCCTTGATGATGTATTAATAAAATGTTCATGCTGTAAACGATTATTCTTCATGGGTATTAGACATTTCTTCGATATTGATTCTGAGTTGTCTTACCAGTTTAGAAGTGTTGGTCTTCTGTCTTGGGCATTGTTTTTCTTCAACTTGTATATAACAGGTTGTGTAATGGGTATAGATATTTGGAATCTTGGATGTTTATCAGGCGCAATATACAGTTGACAATAATTATGTCTCATCACCTTTATTTTGCAGGAGACCCTGAAGCAAATGTGGAATGAACTCAGAAAGAGATATATATGAGGATACTTACATGATCCTGTACACGTGACATTTGAGGCCGAGTATCTACAAAAGCTATTAAAATATGGCTTTATTTGAGGCGGAGTATCAACCATCTTTAAAGTAAAACGAACCTCCGTTGATGTCTTTACGAAAAACTCACAACAGTTCGGTGAGAGTGGCAACAGTCTTACATTGTAATGACAAATTATATACTATGACTATAATGATAAGCTAGTAGATGGTGATCATGTTTGATGACTGGTTTGAAGTTATAGGTCCTTCTTGCATTGTTAAAACTAGGTAGTTGCTAGTTTAAGATTTTTTAAACTTTATGAATTTTGGGATCTTTAGTAATACTTTTTATTTTATTTTATGATATTACTATTTTGAAACATGTGCACGGGTTACTTGCTTCAGTCTCAGACTATTATTCTTCATCATCATATCTTCATTAGGAAATGCGAGCCTTATCACATGCCACAATATTAAATGATGTACACTTCTTCATATATCGTATCAATGTGTGACGAATGGGGATTGAAATAAGAACAACCGGTGAGGAAGATTTCATCACAGACAGACCAATTGTCTCAAATTTCTTCACGTATCTAATTAATATGTGATGAACTGAAGGTCACATATTATATAATTATTGTATTTTCCCTTACATTAGGTGAGGAATTATTTCATCACTAAATTTAACAATATGTCAGGAAGTGTTGACGCCACTTATTTGAGTAATAGGTGATGATTTTTGCGTCACTAATGTATATGAAATGACATAGCGAAAAGTGTAGTATGTGACAAAATGTTCGTCACAGGTGCAAGAATAATGTGAGGAATAATAAAATCCTCACAAAATACTTTTTGTGACTTATGATAGGTGATTTACCCTTGTGACGCATTTATATTCGCCGTGATATAACCAAATGTGAGGAAATTGACACTATATGTGACGACTATCGGTCATCACAAAATCCCAAATTTCTTGTAGTGTTCTTCCATACAACTTCGACACTCTTGAAATACATCAAGCTTTGAGAAAGTGTATTCTCTACTAAATTCGATATCCAGGTCCTGACCATTGTGTTACATTGCCTTCAAACTTGAAAATCGGCTAAAATAACATCTGGTTTTTCGATTGAACCTTCAACAAAACCGAACTTGTTATTTGTAATCAGCACCATCTTCATAGACATCTTTCATGAATGATAATATTTGCCATTCATTTCAATGTTTGCACCAATACCATTGAAGGATTCTGATTAGGATGAACATAAAAGGGACTAGAGGGACTCAATTCTTGCTTCTTAGTCGCCATTGTTTGCCAATGACAACTTCTAATCACACAAATCTATAGAAAAACATAAAACGGTCTAGAATTGATCAAGAATTGGATTTTAACTCAAGAACAAAGAAGAAATTCACAAAAAAACTCTCATGAATGTATGATTATGACAGAATTCTTGAAGAAAACTCTCAAGTTTCTTCTGCTAAACATCTGAGTTATGACAATCTGAGCATAAAACACTATGATACCAAGTTGAAATTGATGAAATTGAAGACTATGATACCATGTTATGTTGCATTGTGTTGATCATGAAGAATTTATAAATGATACCTCACTACGATGGTTACATGCAGTAGTTACATTCAGATATAACGGAATGAAGGTTACAAATAAGTGGTCTCGATGATCCTAAATCGCACTAAGCCGAGTTCCATGTTCACCGAGCTAAGTTGAACATATCAGTTGAATCCCTCAAGGCAGCTGAGCTGAGTGTATGCACATCCTCTTGCACCTATCACTCATTTATCTCTATATTGTAACAACGCATGTCCTCTTAGGCGTGTGTCTGGCCTGTTTGGGTGCTATTTTGTGTAATACATGATATGTTTCGGGCTTGTATGTTCTTTTGGACATTAATTGGAACATGGCAAAGCCTAACAATCGACTTGTGGTAGTCTCGGCTCAAAGACTACAACCGAGACCTCTCGCAGGGAAAAAGGTGGAAGCACCGAAAGGCTTTTGTATAGACTCTGCGGATGTTGACTTAGTAGTCAATGATCCTTTTTCTATGTGCTAGGTAGTTAATTTAGACGGTTAAACCCTAACCGGAAGGGTCCCCTCGCCCCCGATCCCACAGGAGTGCGAGGAGAGGTTAATCAGGGACCTAGTAGCTCGAGGAAGAGGCTTGCTCGCTTTTTCCGCTACCAAAGGGCGGCCCTTTACGGGACTCGAACCCCACACTCCGGCTTTCGGTCCAAAGATGGCATTACACCACCCCAACCGCTACCACTAGGCCATATCCAGGGATAGGTAGTTAATTCAGAATGTATAGGATTGGATGTCCATAGAAAGCCTTTTTATATGAATGAACATAGGTGGTTAAATTAACTTCATAATAAACATATGTGACGCCTAAAAGCAGAAACACTATGATCTTTGGTAAGGCACATTTTAGCTTTGTAGTATGGGTAAGCCCACACGGAGCAATCCATGCCATATGAGGTATCAAGGATATGTCATGGTGTATACCATCACCATTCAAAGTGTCCATACATCATAGTGTAACAAATCCTATTTGGTCGAAGGTCTTGCTAACAAAACTAGCAAAGAGGGGAAGTGAGCACTCTATAACATATGTGGTAGCTTTTGTAAATTATCATATGGTATATATTTGTTAGTGCCGATTCTTCTACCCCTTACTAAGTACGTATGTACTTACACTTTTCTTTATTGTTCCCCACCCGAGAAGGTTGTGTATTGTAGGTTGGATTCGAGGCCAATGATGACTGACCCCGAGTATGTTGTAGAAGGAGTTTATCATTCATTTATTCCATTGTATTTTGGGTATAGACTTTCCCTATCTTGTAATGCTAGAAACTAGTGGTTTCTGCTTGTATTTATCAGGAGGTAATGGATGATTTGTATGTGACAGATTGTATAAAAGTCAAGAAATGATGTTTTAGATGCGATTAGTGCTACTTTTTGATCGCTTGACTTATCCGTTTCGCTTTTCCGAGTCTAACGTTTTGTCTCGGCATTGAACTCTGATGTTGATATTGTAAGGCTTACGTATATAATTAGATTAAATTTTAATTATATTCATGCCGGACATTCTTTTCCTGATAAGGATTCGGTATCCGGAACATTGGCATCACACATATCAATATATTTAAGTATCTCAGCTCACATTAGCTCACACAATAGCAAAACACCATAGTATACACATATCTCTGATTTTGTACTTTGCATCTTGTGTGTTGTGTTGAGTATATGTTAGTGAAGAGAGTTTGAGAAAGTAAATACTAGAGTAAACTCAACTTGTTTTATTCATGATAAAAGTATGAGTATAAATAGATATAATCATGAGTAGAGTAATGAATGCTATTAAATGCTGTAGTCGGCTAGTAATAAGTGCTGTAGTCGGCTAGAGCATAATAAGACAAAATAGAGTTACTTTATAACATATTAATTATTTATACACTACAATTAATATGTCATGTTACAAATAGGTAACGTGTTACAAATAATGTAATATTTCCACACCCCCTTCAAACCAGGTTGTATATGTCAATACAAATGCGTGCTCTCGATCTGCTTGAACATAAGCGGTGGAATGGCCTTGGTGAGAATATCGACGATTCAGTCCACTCACGAGGGAACAATAGAACATATTGAAGTTGAAACGATCTTGGCATCGCCTTCTCTTTAAGGAAATGTCTGTCAATGTCCACATGTTTTGTCTTATCATGATGAATCGGATCCTCCACCATGCATAATGTCAATTATTGTCACAAAGCAGAGTATGATAGGTTGTCAAGGGTCTCATTAGGTCGATGAAGACTCTTTTCAGCCACGGTGCTTCATAAATGCCCAAAACAAGTGCCCTGAGTTCAGCTTCAGCACTGCTTCTAGAGTCAGTAGGTTGTTTCTTGCTTCTTCAAGTGACAAGGTTACCCCACACATATGAGCAATAGCCTGTGGTAGATCTTCTATCTATGTGGCAACCAGCCCAGTCAGCATCAGTATAGACTTTCACTGATCTCTCAGTAGACTTAGTGAAGTGCAAGCCTTGGCCAGGATTGGACTTCAAGTATCGTAGTATTTTGTAGACAGCATCCCAATGGTGCTCAGTAGGGCAATGCATGAACTGACTGACATGACTAACTCCATATGCAATATCATGTCTTGTATGAGAGAGATAAATGAGTTTCCCTACAAGTCTCTGATATTGTTCCTTTCTTCTGTGCAGAAGATTACCATGCACTAGTGGATTACCTGGGGTCTACTTGAGAGATAGCCGGTTTGCACCCTAGCATGCCGCTTCCTTCAAAGAGTCCAAAGACATACTTCCTCTGTGAGACCGAGATACCTGGTCAAGCTTTTTTGCTATTTCCATGCCAAGGAAGTACTTGAGGTATCCCAAATCTTTAACTTGAAATACCTTTGCCAAGTAGGGTCTTCAAGTGTTGGATCTCAAAGCAGGTCATCACCATGAAGGATGATATCATCCACATAGACAATAAGGATGGATCTTCTCTTATTGATTGTTTTAATAAACATTGTGTGATCTCGAGTTGCAATCGATGATATCCAGCAGCTTTAACCACAGTAGTAAGTTTGCCAAACCATGCTCTTTGGGACCGCCAGTGCCATATAGAGATTTTCTCGGTTTACAAACCTTCTCTTTAGTGTGAGTGTTGGTAAAACCAGAGGTACAATCATATATACTTCCTCAAACGAGGTCACCATTTAGTAGAAGGCATTCTTGATGTCCAATTGGTGGAGTGGCCACCAAGTTGGACAAAGAAGGAGATCGAGACTGACTATGTTGAGCTTTGCCACAGTGCAAAGTCTCATTGTAGTCAAGTCCATATGTTTGAGTGAAGCCTTTGCAACCGGGCCTAGCTTTGTACTTGTCAATAGTACCATCGGCATTGTACTTGATGGTGAATAGCCATTTACAAACCGACTGCCTTCTTTCCTTGTGGGAGAGTGGTGAGATCCCAAGTATGGTTGTCAATGAGTGCATTCATTTCGGCTTTGATGACAACTTTCCACCATTCATGTTGGAGAGCTTCTCAGTATATTCTTAGAATGGAATGAGTATCCAAGTCCTGTGTAAACATAGAAAAACCAGGTGACAAGTGATCATATGACACATAATTATGAATATAGTGGTCAAGATACGATCTCTTTCCTTTCGGACAAAGAATGGGTCCATTATCAATATCGGTAGGTTCACGACTATCGTGAGGTTCTTTGAGGTATATTAGCGGTGCTCGTGAGGGTTGTGAAGTATCAAAGAGAGTTGCCGAGGTTCAAGAGATGTAGGGAGCTCTGAGTCGGCGGGATGATGAGTCTCATGAGGTTGCCGAGTATTAGGAATTGGTATAGGGATTGGCATGGCCTCAAGATTCTCAAATGAGGTGCATTTGGAGTTAGAGGACTATGAGAGGAAGGAAGAGGTATTGTTTCAATTAGGTTTCCATCCGTGATGCCTCAAGAGGGGTTGTTGTAGTAAGGAGTTTTTTCAAAGAATTTCACATCCATAGAGTTGTAGAATCTTTTGTCATGGGAGAATAACACTTGTAGCCCTTCCTGCCTTTGGCATACCCAAGGAAAATGCACTTATGAGCTTTGGGGTCAAGTTTGCTTCTATGTTGGGCATGGATATAGACAAACACAAGACATCCAAAGATTTTTGGAGGCAAGTCAAGAATGAGATGAGGACAGGGATGAGTTGTCGCAGGTTTGAATGGGAGTCTTGAATCCTAACACTCACTTTGGGTAACTCAAGGATCGTGTATGTGGCGATTAATATAGCTTCACCCCACATATATTTAGGCACATGTGTGGTGAACATGACTGATCTAGCCATCTCCAAGAAGTGCCTGTTTTTCCTCTCAGCAACCCCATTTTGCTGAGGTGTCTCTACACAGCTACCGGTGTGAACAATTCCCTTATCATTCAAGAAGGTGCTGAGGTTGGACTCATAGTATTCCAGGGCATTATCTGTTTTTAAGATTTTAATCTTAGTGTCAAATTGAGTGGATACCATGTTATAGAACTCTTGGAAGATGGTTCCAACTTCAGATTTATCTTTCATAAAAAACAGCCATGTGATCCTGGTGTGGTCATCTATGAAGGTGACAAACCACCTCTTTTCTGTTATACTTTAACTCTTGAAGGTCCCCATACATCATTATGTATTAGAGTGAAAGGTGTGGAGGGTAAGTAAGATATTTTAGTATACACAGACTTCGTAAGTTTAGCAAACTGACAAATATCACATTGAAGGTCACTAAGGTTACATCCTTTAAACAATTCAGGAAATAGAGACTTTAAATAACCAAAACTTGGATGACCTAGTCTATAATGCCATAACATGATATTGTCTAAGGTTTGGTTGCAAGCTCTTCGAGGCGCTTTCGATTTCAATCTTCTGTCTTCAAAGGGTTGACCATAAACAGTCATGAGCAGGCTTTAGCTCTCCCAATCACTTCCTGTGAAGAAAGATCCTGGAATATACACTGATTTTTATTAAACAAGATTGTCCAATTTAGGTCTTTAGTGAGTTTACTGACAGATATAATGTTACAGTCTAATTTTGGAATAAATAGGACATCTTGAAGGTTGATCTTATCAGTAAGTATAACATTTCCAAAACCTTGTGCACATGAATAGATCCATCAGCAATCCTAATATTGTGGGTCTGATGACAGGGCTTAAAATGAGATATGAGACTCTTGTTACCACCATATATGGGATGAAGCCCGTAATCAACAATCCAAGTATCATTACCGAGAGGTGAGTGGAATATACTTGTTTTAGCATGAGTAGCTATGCCAGTGGTAGAACTACTTTCCTTTTGTTGAGCAATGAAGGCTTTAAAGGCAGCAAACTGAGCATCCAATGTGGTATCTTTGTTCCCTTCTTCACTGACATGCCCGCCTCTAACTTTCCTGGTTGGTTTGGAGGGTTTAAAAGTATTAGCTTACCATGTAGTTTCCAAAGAAGTGTCCTTGGTGTGATTTGTGTGTTTGCAGTGGTCACAGAACAACTTTCCTGCCTTCTCAAAGAGGTTTCTATAAGTCTCAAGAACCTCGCAGTTTCCCGACCACCAACATTGCCGAGCTATCGCAGAGTGATCAGCAGGTTGCTTTGCAACATTACTTTTCTCCTCGCTTCCTCATGTTTGACTTCAAGAACACAGATTTGAGGTTGGGAAGAGGTTTGGTAGCAAGAACTCTACCTCTAACATCATCAAGGGATGAGTTCACCTGTAAGGAACTTGAATACCCTCTTCTTTTCAATGATATCCTTGTATAAGGTAGCATCCTCTACATCCTTCCATGGGTGAGTTTCCAACATATCTAAGTGTTGCCATGCCTTAGATAGTTGGTTGTAGTACTGAGTTACAAACAGGTCTCCTTGTCTGCAATTTTGGATTTGGGCTTCAAGTTCATAGACTTCAGATGTATTGTCCTTTTTTGAGTAAAGGTCTCTGGCATTATCCCAGATATCCTTAGCAGTTGTCATACATCATGAAGTTCTCATCGATCTCTTTGTCATTGACCTTGTGAGGATGGTCATGACTTGGTTATTTTTCTCGTATCCCATGCTTCAAACTTGGGGTCGCCAAAGAGGGCGAGTGTTTGGAGCCAAACAAGTATCCCATCTTGCTCTGGCCTGAGATATACATTTTCATAGATCTTGACCACATCAGGTAGTTGTTGCCATCAAGTCTGTGATTTGTAAAAGAATAGTTTTCAAACCCCCTCACTGGCCGAGGTTGTTTGGGACTCTACTTGAGGATGAAGAGACGTCCGGATAATGAAGACATTCTTGAGAAAAAGAGGAGATTTTGCAAATGGATTAGACAGATTATGTCTCGATACCACGTGAAGAGAGTTTGAGAAAGTAAATACTGTGAGTAAACTCAATTTGTTTTATTCATGATAAAAGTATGAGTATAAATAGATACAAGCATGAGTAGAGTAATGAATGCTATTAAATGCTAGAGTCGGCTAGAGCATAATAAGACAAAATAGAGTTACTTTATGACATATTAATTGCTTATACACTACAATACATATTAATTGCTTATACACTACAATTAATATATCATGTTATAAATAGGTAACGTGTTACAAGTAATGTAATATTTCCACGTAATGATGTAATATTTCCACAGTTAGTATACTAGTTTACAAGCTTGTTTTGATCATTGCAATATCGAATCATTATAATTCCACACTTTGTTTCATTCATATCACATTAGATCTTTTGGAAAGCATACTTTGTTAATGGCACCACACCCAATATATTCGAGCACCACATCTGTATGAAATTCGATTTAACAGAGGTCTAAATAACACATTTTGACTTTACGGGTTGAAATAACACATTTTTAAACCCTTGTAAAGTCGAATTTTGCAAATGCGCACAAGGAAATTATATCGCCATGATGTCATTAAGAATGCCTTTTTGTTATACTTTTAGAACATTTAACGAAAGCATAATGTCATACGTTTTATCTTACCGATTATAACACATGTCACATTACTAATGATCGAGAAACATTTAAAATATGATGTTTTTTAGCCTTATACTACATCCGTTTTAAAATATAAATCAATGTACATCTTTGGATTTGTTACATAATATAATTCATTCTACATTATCAATGCAACATTTATTACTTATTTCTCCATCTTATCCCTAATTTATTATCAATCGAATAACTTTTCATTACTTAACAACTAATGCATTAATTACATTCAATGTACATTTTAGACATTTAATCTTCAAATTTATAATATTCAACCACTCTCTTAATCAAACGACTTATATTTTGGTACTCGACCGACAGCATATGTCATCGTTTCAGATATAAAGAGGGAAAAGGAATAATAAATATAAAAAAATAAAGAATAAAAAGAAAAGGTAATAGCGAATGGAGAAGAGGAGCAGGCGTTGGAGTAAGCGAAGAGGCAACCTTTTTCAGTATTCCGTCCTCCTCTGACTGAGCACCAAAGGAAACTAACAGTCTCTTTTTACATAATAACCAACCAACCAACACCATTTTGGATTGGATGATCACTGTGGAAGAAGCGGAAGGGGAAGGGGAAGGGGAAGGGGAAGGGGAAACGGCTCTCCCCAAAGACAAAGGTGAAATGACAAGGACGACGAAGACGACAGCCATTCTTCAGAGATTCGGAGATGAAGAAAGCACGCTTCTTGACCGCCATGAGAGGCTTTCTTTCCAGCTTCATTTAGACCAAGTTTTATCCCTTTCCAGATCAGCTTCAGCTTCTTCTCATTCTCAATCACAATCACAATCACAATCACAAGGTAGAAAGAGTCTCGGTTTCCATTTTAGTCTGCCTATTGACCCACCACCACTATTGCCATTGCCATTACAACCACCACCACCAGTGCCAGAGCGGCGTCGCTGCAGCAAATTAAGGTTCCAGAAGCTTTTCAACAGGCTTCTCAAACCGATTTTTCCCGGCAGGAAACAAGCAACAACAACTGCGGTGGTGGACGTGAGCGGACGTCACCAAAAGGATACTCCTCCATTTGAAAACAAACTTAGCAAGTGGAAAGCATTTAGCAGATCTTCACGTCTTTGAAGTCTGAATCATCGCCAAATGCCAGTCCCAGTCCCATTATTCATGCAGCTCTTCTCCTTGTACGTGTTATTGTAAAAGGCTATTATTTGCATCTACCTACAAGACATTACATCGCTTTTACATAATCGATCTTATAAAATCGGTTTTAAAGTCTAACACCGACATTCTCAAAGTCAATTTTCATAATGCATATACGAAAATCGATTCTAATATGATGCAAACATAGTATGGTGCACATGTAGAATCAATATTATTCTATATTGGAAGTGCGATGTCGCATCACCACCATATAAGTGTGAAACATAAATGTATTATCAATAAGTGTGAGATATAAACGTATTGTCAACTCGAAGCTTAACCATTTTAAACCAAATGAAGACGACATTCTAAGAATGATGCGACATTTATCACTCATTACTGCATCGCGACAAAACCCCTTGTTTTATTTAGATAAGGTGAAATAGGGTAGTACTGCACAATACACAACGATTTAACTAAAATTTCTGATCTAAATACAAACAACTGATCAAATGTCACAATTATCTAGAATGACGGCCGATATATAACATAACCAAAAAAACATAACATATTCCCGTGTGCCCGAAACAACTCAGAGACGGAAGCTATGCACAGCTCGTGTGCCCGAAACAACTCAGAGACGGAAGCTATGCACGGCTCATGTACTGCCCAGTTCTGGTGTCAACCAAAATCTCGTCACCTTTATCAACAAATAATGGCACATTAACCACAGCACCCGTATCCAGAGTTGCCGGTTTTGACCCACCTGCCACAAATTCATAAACAGTCGCCTAAAATTCAGAAGATGGATATTGTCTGAAGCAAACTACTAGCAATTCCAACTTCAATACCAATGTTGGCCACTCGCAGTAACAACACATGAAAGCTAACAAGAAAGCATGTTTTGTTCTATATGAATCCGTCTACTTACTATAAACATCATATCCAAGGTCGTTAATTTGATTGTGGGGCTCAAAATTGTATCTATAGACCATTGATCATCGTGGAATAGATTGTTTGGTATGGGTTCTACTCGTAGATCAATGATCCACAAGTGTGTAGTGCCTTGTCATTCTCAAGGAATGATTCACTTCTTTAAATTCAAGGGCCTATCATCAGGGCATATTTTGTTTGTGCTTCATCAATTATTTACTAGTATTTACTTCAACTATAAAACACATTTGACGCTTGATTCATTATTCATCAAAACAGCACTAAGTGATCAACAACGCCGTGCTCTGCTCCCCGCAACAAAGCACAATGCCCAAAAGTAAGTAAGAGGTAATGATCTACCCTATATCATGCCCTTTTATGTCCACCCTATGTAAAGGAGAGGCAGAATGGATAAGGTTGCTTTTCCATATCTGCTGTCAAAATTCAAATGCATGTTCAGCATATGTTCTTTGAGCTTTGTTCAGAGCAACTCCTTCTTGAAAAGGAGAAATACTTGTGTGAAGAGGGGATTTTGAGGTGAAGTGACAGTGAAACGATCACAACCACAGCTTTAAATACATAATGAAACCGTGTGGTTCATATTGAACCACACACGGTGTCTCCGCGCGTGTGGAGACACCACACAAGTATTTCCCATTGAAAAGGAAAAAAGGTACTATACCTTGTGCTGTGTCACCTCTGATGCCAGGATCAACGCCAACAACTGCCAATTTCACAGTGATAGGAAGTTCAAAATCAATGACCTGCAAAAACTAACCTTTAGAACATTGAAGGCAGTCCTGCAGTCTTTGACAGCATTACATAAAACAACCATGTATTCAAGAAATGATAATATACTGCTCAGTTACATGTCACACACACACACACACTATTATATAACAACTAATAAACGGAAATTCTCTTCAAGAACTAAAGAACTGAAAATACTTTTCCGTTCCAAAATAGCAAATTGCAGTCCATTCCTTCTTTCATCCATTTTTTCTTGTCTCCAACATCAGCTTCATTGAGGCGATATTCTTCATATGTTGTCTGCAATAGTATTAAAACTATAAGACAATCATACAGAAGTTTCATTTTAGTCGGTGAAGGAAGTACAAAAAGTGCATAGCAGACAACAAATTTGAAGAAATGATCCCTCATGTGAGTATTTAACCCTGAGAGTTAATCCTTTCACTTGATTTAACTAAGATGAAGTTAATTGATATGAGGAAAATTTGAACTAAAGCAAAGGGCATGTGGTCGGTTTAATGAAGGCAATAAACATGTGGACAGTTGATCCCATTGCAAAAATATCAAGATCCAACCAATGTACCAAGTAGAACACCTGAAATGAACAACTTAGAACGGTATTATGTAGTGCTGGTAGATAGCTCTTAGAGGGCTACATAATGTGGGCTATGATCCTGAGTGTACATAATGAAGAGCAATAACGAAATACCAGATCCATGAAAACATATTGAGCACCATCCTTGTAAGTGTATTGCTTAGTTTCCTTAAATATATTCGCCTCTTCCATCTGTAAATAAATGAATATAAGTAAAAGCATATATATAAACCATGAGCATAATAACATGGAAAGAAAGAGTGCTTACTCTGTACTATAGCTGTTTTTGCAATAATGCTTATTGAAATGAAGAAAAATCATAAGAATTTGATGTAGTCACTCGATATTACCTTGCGTCCGGCTCGAAAAGTCTTCTCAACAGTGTTTCCTGTCAAATAGTTTCGCACTGTCGTCCTCACAAATGCAGCTCCCTTGCCAGGCTTTACATGAAGAAACTCTACACATGACAATACAAACTAAAACAAACTGCAAACAAAACGAACATACGAATATCCCTCTATTCAATGCCAATTCAATGAAGTAATAATAGATATAATTAGCTAAGTACAGCCTTAACCTAAGAATGCTAAAGGGCCAACAACAACATGGCACAATGGTTACAAATTAGCAGAAAACACTACCATACACTTTTAGGGTTACAAATTAGCTGGGACGCCTAAACAATGTAAGTGGAAAGCCAGAAACTGAGACTACATGGTGAGGTGACTTACCTAGAACCTTCCAAGGGGCACCTTCTACTTCAATATTGCTTCCCACTTTGATGTCATTGCTAGAAAACGCAAATATTTCTGTGACAAAAACAGATTAACTCATCGGATATCTCGAGGGAACATAACAGAAACTGGTGTTTGTCGAGCTCGAAAGAATGGAAGCACAAAATTTTCTCAAATTTATAACTACTTACTAGGCAATCTAGGTCGATACGAAAATCCAGGAAGCGGGCGGCGCGGGGAGGAACCAAATGAAGCAGTGGATGGAGGGAGACGAGGGCACTGAAACACCTTAAAATTGGCGATTCCCGCCATGCTTGTGTAGCTGTGAGCTTCCTGCTGACTGTTTTCCCCCCCGCATAGATAAGGAAGGAATTCACTTAAGTATTTTTTTTGTTTGGTTTTTTTTTTTTTTAATGGGTTCTATTTAGACCCCCTATTTACTAATTATACCTATTATTTGATTTTTTTTTTTTTATTTCTACATACTTTCATTTTACTTATTACACCATACAAAAATTAAAAAAAAGGAAAAAAATACACTTTAGTCCTTAAATAATTACACTTTAGTCCTTAAACAATACAAAACAAATTTCTATTTTCTTCTCCAAACCAAATACTTTAATTCATCTTCCACCCTATTCCCCACCTTCCACCACGCCTTCCTCCTCTCGAAAACAAACCACCCCTTCTTCCTCCCTCAACCACCCCAAATCGAAAATCCTCTTCCCAAATCGCAGTGAATCGAGCCCCAAATCGTAGCCCCTAATTTATCTTCACCTCTCCTTCAGCTCACCGCCACCCCTTCTTCCTCCTCCTCACCGCGCCGCCTCTTCTTCCTCCTCAAGCATCCAAATCGCAATTCTTCATTTGCCAAAAATAAAATAAAATCGCATCTCTCTTCTTTCTTCTTCCTCTTCTTTCTTCCAAATCGCGATTCGATTTTTTTTTATAAATAAGGTCGAATCAAGGGAGAAGGGGAGATGGGTTTACATAAGCAATGGGATTAGAGGATTTATGGTAGAAAGGGTGGACGGAAGGAGGAGGAGGCGCAATGGGAACGGGTTGTCCAATTTGCGGTGTGTGGCCGTGGGGCGGCGATGGGAAGAGGTGTGGCGCGTGGCGGGCGAGGAAGAAGATGATGGTGATGAGGTTTGATGGTTGATGATGGTGGTGGGTTGATGATGGTTGATTGGTGGTGGGTTGATGATGGCGGTGGTTGGTGGTTGGTGGTTGGTGGTGGACCTGGTGGTGGGGAGGAGAATGGTAGTGGCAGCTGGTTCTTGGTGAGGGGTTGAGGAAGAAGAGTTTGGTGAAAGAGAATTGTTTATTTAGGTTTTAGGAGGACTTGTTTATAATTTCAAAATTATGCCATGGTGTAGTAATTTTTTTATTAATCGCAGTAGCTGGTAAGTATAAAATAATCAAAATAATCTCACGCACAAAAGAAAATTTTTATGAGTGCAGTAGTAAGTGGAGTCACGCATATAGTAAATATGCGCCTAAATAGAACCTTTGTTTTTATTTGGTTTTTTTTTTTTTTTTTTTTTTTTTTGTTTTGAACTTACTAATGCATTTATTTATGAGAGATTCACGTAAAAGGACATAAAAGATTATAAAATGAATAAATATAACATACTTTTTTTTTATGTAAAAAGGATAAACAATTTCGACATTTGATGTTAATACCTTTTTTAAAAGAGACGCGCATGTCTTCGCTTATTCCGCTTCTTCAGGTTTGGTGTTGTTTGTTTGTTTTTTTTTCAAACATCGGTAACTTTTGATTTATAACTCCGATCATCGAAATTTTTTCACCAAAATTCATATTTTTTTTTGCTCTTTAATTTGAGCCCAAATACGATACCCTTCCGACGTAAATTTTGAAAGCCGAAAAAATATTTGCATTAACCGGAGCGCTTTTTTTATAAACGAGCATAACTTTTGATTTAGAACACCAATCATCAAAATTGTTTCAACAAAGTTCATATTTTTTATCTTCACTTTGAGACCTCATTTGATACCTTTTCGACGTAGTATTTGAAAGTCGAATTTAATCGCGCAAAGATTTACACTAACACGATCGCGAAACAATATCGATGATCGATGATCGATGAAACAATATCGATCGATCGCGAAACAAGATCGTGCTCATTTAAGGCTTAACTCAAGTAACTACTTCAAGGCACACATATCTGGCTCATATAAGGCTTAATTCAAGGGACACAATATCATATATGGCTCATATAAGGCATACAATATCACTAACAGTATCATATATGGCATACAGTGATCGATGATCGCGAACAATATCGATATCAATATCGCGAAACAATATCAAGCTCATTTAAGGCTTAATTCAAGTGACTACTTCAAGGCAAACATATATGGCTCATATAAGGCTCATTTACGGCTTAATTCAAAGTGACTACTTCAAGGCAAACATATCTGGCTCATATAAGGCTTAATTCAAGGGACACAATATCATATCTGGCTCATATAAGACACACAATATGAGTAACAATATCATATAAAGCACAGTATCAGTACACAGTATCAGGCTCAAAAAGACTCTCATTTCAGTTTTTCATTGCAAGGTCTATGTCCCCCAAGTCCTTTATATGAACTGAATGTCTTCTTACAGTTCAAGCACTCATATTTACTTTTTTTCGGAGAATGTTTCGATACTAATTTTTCTTTAGGATTATTTCTTTTAGGCCTCTTCTTGTTCTTGGGTTCAATAACATTAGGCCACTTGTTCTTGGCTTCATAAACAGCTGCATTCTTGAAAAATCCTTCAAAAGACGTATCCAAATAGTAACATGAATAAGAGCTTTCTTGCTTATTAACCTCTGCTTTACTATCCATTTTATTAGCTTCTGGAGTAACAACTTGAACAAAGACGGAATTTCGAGCGATTTTCGTCTTAATAGAAGATGATTTAGTCTCTAAAACATCAGATTGATTGTCAGAAGATTCTACAACTGAATTCATCCACCACAGTTACTAGAATCCTTAGATAACATCATCAAACACATAGCCACGAATCGCCCAGAACGGCAAGTGTCAAACATTGATGAAGGTACCAACAGGAGCAACGCGTCAGAGTCACAGGAAATTCCTCAATTTCTCTTCATGACACACCTTGAGCTCTAAATGACCCACTTCGCCTGGTAAGATGTTTTTCTTTTTTGTGGCCACATCCAATCTGAAGAGCAGAGATCCCTTCTTTGTTGAAGGTTTTGACTTGGGAAACAATGTTTTCGTCCATCCAGAGAACGGTAATGGGAATACGAGCGCCCCATTTGTCCCATAACACAGTCATTCCACACTTTACAGCGATAGTACCTGTACGTTTGGAATCCATTTGTTACTCTAGACAAATTGAGTTAAACACAGAATGAAATGGTTCAGAATAAAAGAACAAATCGCATTTTCTAATTGCACTATCCTTTAATCATTTTCTTGTTCTCCAATTTGATTTCAAAGCAAATGTTAGTTGTTCACTTGTAACCCAAAAATAAGACTATCATATGAAAAGTAGTCTTTACATTGATATATAACCCGAGATGTCATCCTATAATCATAAAACTTATAGCAAAAATGAAACACAATCAAAAATCAAAAACATAGAAAATTTGCAATCCAAAGATCAAAATCTTTGGTGAAAAACACAAAACTCAAAGAATGATTTTCTTCATCTATTTACGCCGATCGATACTTTTGCCGAGAATCCACTAATTTACACTCGGCTACATCGATCGATACTTTTGCCGATTAATCGCCGAACGAAAGCGGAAGTTTGAGACCTTTGAATCGAAGAATGACGACTCGTCACCGTCGTATTACCTAGAATTGCCGGACCGTAATGTAATCAAGCTCTTGAATTTGACTGTTCTTCAACGAACCGATCCTTTTGTCGAGGAGATTCTTATTACACCGCCATGGAAGCCGACTACAGAGAAGAATAGATGAAGGAGGAATGAGGGCTGAGACGACTTGAGGATGGCAAATAAGATATTAGGGTTATATTCGTCCGTGGAATTTATTTGTTCTTAACGCAACTAAAAATTGAAGTCGGATTAGCACTTAATTAAATTAAGGAAAAAGTGGACTATAAGCTAATTTTTCCTTTTTTTTTTGAGAGGGATACTAAAGCATTTTCAAATGGGGTATTTTTTTATACTAAGACCGCTTAATTAAAAATGTTGCTCAAATAGTTTTTTGGAAAACAAATATTGCTTAGATAGTCTTTTCCATACTTTTTCTCTTACTTGTTCAAAATACTTTTGAAAACGAGTTTGAACTCATTATTTACACGATTTTGAACTCGTTACACTTAAACCATCTTTTTCAACCCCAAACACGAGTTTGAACTCGTTCACGAAATTGAACTCGTTACACGAGTATGAACTCCAAATCACCCATCTTCTTCAACCCCAAAATCCTCGCCGAACACGAACATGTTTGAATGTAAAAACGAGCTTGAACTCAGAGCATGAAGAAAACGAGTGGAATGGAGGAAGAAGAAGGAAGATGGAGACGAAGAAACGAGTTTGAAATGGAGGAAGAAGAAGAAATAAGAAGTATGAAATATGAAAGATAAGGGGATTTGAATTTGTGTTCAGAATTCGAATTTGGGGAAGGGAGTGAAAATTTGGGGGTGATTCAAGAGATGGCAAAATGGGGAACTCATTTTTCCCCTTTTTTTTAATAGCCTTTTAGTTAAAGACTAGATAGGTAAAACAAAGTTGAAAAGAGACCATATGAGCAATTCCTCCTCTTCAAATACCCCGAAGGCCCATATGCCCCATATTTTTCATTTTAATTCATTAAGAAAAAAAATAGTGCCATTATTTGACACTACAAAAGTAATTCACATATTATACGACATTCGATAAATTACTTATTACACCACATATTTCTTTTTACTTAATACATCATAATGTGTTTTCTATGTTACTCATATCACCACAATTTTTATAAAAACTATTAAGTCCAACACTTTTTAAAACTAATGATGACGGCCTAATTGTACCGTAAAATCATCAACGCTGCCCTTAAATCGAGCCTAATAATATTTATTTTATATTAAATTACATGCTTATAATGATTATCTTCTATTGTGTAATTTAAAATATAAAATTTGGTATTTATCCGTTTTTATTATTTAAATATGATTTATTTTGGGATGAATATTTATTTTGTAGATTGAGATAATTTTGGAGGATAATTGCAAATGGACAAATTAAATTACAAGATAAATCAAAGTAAATTCGGATGCATTAAAGATAAAGATCGGATCAAAGACGAAAAGAGGAGTAAGGCATGACAAGAGCCAAGAGCCAATCCAAGAATTGGCGTCGACGAGGACGCAAAAGGGCGCAGCTTTGCCTTTTGTCGGGAGATCGGCCGAGTTATCTCTAATTGTTTTGATATTTTGAAGTATATCTTTAAATCACTTGAACCCCTATAAATAGAGCTGCATTTAATTTTATTTCCACACCTTAGACACTTCTCTCGCTTTATAATAAAATTCTCGCTTTCCTCGAGCGTGTTTTACAAGTTCCGCAATTATGTAAGTTCTTGTATTTATTTTCTCTTAGTTTTTATAATTAATTCCCCAATTATTATTTATCGTTTGAGGTTGTTCGCTCTTCACCGAACGATGTAGATCTAAGGATACGATATGAGGCGTTGTGGATTCCTTGTCTATGAGGATCCACACGCCCAGATCAAGTATCCGGTGACCTATAGATGACTTTGGTATGATCGACAATCGTGTTTTTAGTAGATCTATATAATTGCTTTATGAATCTCTATTTTATCCGTTACGTATGTGTAAACGCTAAGATTTAGTTGTTCGTCACACAATCTAGCCACGCTTTATGGTGTGATTGTCCACCTAGAATTTCTTATCTTAGTAGGTATGGCTACTTACTACGCTGCTCGTCTGCTTTAATTAGCGTATGATTAGAAAATACCAATATAGGGCTCCTAGGTCGGCTTATGAATTGATCTTCCGGGACTTTCAAAGAGATCTAGATCTGCTCAGATTGGAGAAATTGTGCACATCTAGTTATCCGTAAATCGTAGATTAACATGATACCTAAAAAGTTAGTGTTAATGGACGGAGACCGATGCGATCGCTAGGAAGTACGCCAACCACAGAATGTTGCCTAGGTGAGGAATACGGTTAATATTGGCATCCCTAGTTTTGTAAGCGTGCAAGTTATACGAGATGGAGGCCTAAAAAGCGAAAGTCACGTAATGTAGCATAGTGATCTAGATGGCCTACCCGGAGCTAGATCTAGTTTAGGATGACTCCCGTAGCCAATATATAAAAGAAATATGAATCGGATTAATAGTTGTCGAGTATCGCTTAGTTATATAGAATCTCTGATCCAAACGATAACATAATAATTGGGGAGGTTAATTACGTTGTTTGTGTCGAGTCGTGTCCTTTATCTTTCTTGTCTCTTGTTGGTCGTAGACCGCTTTATGTCATTGATTTGAATAATTAATTGTTTGTATATAAATGACCCACAATTGGTTCCATGTGATCGACTCGATTCGCAATACCAGCACTTCACGATGGACCTAGTCCTCTTGCTAGTATTGGTTTATAAGTGGTCAAGTATTTTATTATCACTTGATCTACGCCATCAACTAATACAAAACACACCAACACCTCATCTTCATCATCTCTTCATCCAACAACACCACCCATCACCACCATCTCCACCACCCTCACCCACTTCTAAAGACCTATAACCACCACCATTTTCCATACCCACCCAACCCTAACTACCAATCTAAACTCAATCACCCCACCACAATTACAACCTACCCGCCTCAACCGGTTCATTCACAATCTTAAACCCACAACCACCATTCACCGTTAACATGCAACCCATCATCTTCCCAAACACGCTCATCCACGAAATCAAAACTCATCAACCTAAAATCTTCGCCTTTTTTGAAGCCGCAGCAGTAAAAAAAAAATTCGATGTGATTTACAGGTGGGGCATGAGGCGTGATTTACAAGTGGGGATGAAGATCGCTTTGTTGTAGGGTGGGGATGGGCTGATTTGGTCGCAATTTCAGCAGGAAAAGGACGTCTTTGTTGAGAAAGCGGGTAGGGTGGTTAAAGGATGAGGAAGGGTGTGAGAAAGATAGAGGACGGGGCATATGGGGAGGGGAAATGAAGGCCATTTAATTTTCAGATGAAAGGAAGGGGAATTAGTACTAGGTTTTGTTAGATTTGGGGTAGAAAAAGTATTTACAATTGTTAGGGTCTTTCTTGTAATAAATTAAAATTGTTAATGATTTGTGGTGTGAAGAGTGATTTTGTGGTGTTGTGTAGTAAACACAGATTTCAAAGATATTAGGAGCTTAG